>OY979698.1:64145584-64246931 GCA_963855945.1 Thereva nobilitata | reverse complement strand
TATATATATATATATATATATATATATATATATATATATATATATATATATATATATATAATATATATATATATATATATATATATATATATATATATATATATATATATATATATATATATATATATATATATATATATATATATATATATATATATATATATATATATATATATATATATATATATATATATATATATATATATATATATATATATATATATATATATATATATATATATATATATATATATATATATATATATATATATATATATATATATATATATATATATATATATATATATATATATATATATATATATATATATATATATATATATATATATATATATATATATATATATATATATATATATATATATATATATATATATATATATATATATATATATATATATATATATATATATATATATATATATATATATATATATATATATATATATATATATATATATATATATATATATATATATAATATATATATATATATATATATATATATATATATATATATATATATATATATATTATATATATATATATATATATATATATATATATATATATATATATATATATATATATATATATATATATATATATATATATATATATATATATATATATATATATATATATATATATATATATATATATATATATATATATATATATATATATATATATATATATATATATATATATATATATATATATATATATATATATATATATATATATATATATATATATATATATATATATATATATATATATATATATATATATATATATATATATATATATATAATATATATATATATATATATATATATATATATATATATATTATATATATATATATATATATATATATATATATATATATATATATATATATATATATATATATATTATATATATATATATATATATATATATATATATATCGTGTTTATTTAAGGAAAAAATGTTCAATTTGTGTGGTAATCGAATAAAAAGTTTTAAAGTGCTCAAAGATTATTATAGAATAGTTATTAAACACATTAAGTGCAAGTACCACCACACAACATGCATATCAATAACTTTTTCACTTTTCCTTCACATTTTTCTGCACTTATGTTTCTAATAACTATTCAATAATAATCTTTAGTCACTTTAAAAACACTTTTTATTCGATTACCACACAAATTGAACATTTTTTTCTTAAATAAACACGAAAAAACCACCGCGAATGTAAACAAAATTGGTCACCTTCACAATTAACACACCTAATGTAGGGTTTACATTTGCAAGTACTTTCGCGAAAGTAAGGCGTTTTTGACACGAAAGTACAACTTTCGTCTTCACTTACGCCATGTAAACACTGTATGACAGTGAAGTAACACTTGCGCAAGTAGACAAAATCGAATTCTATTTACTTACGTGAAAGTGATTGTACGTTAACGTCTTGGAGCAATTTTCCGTTAGAATTTTTATGAAATTGAAATTATAAGTTTTGTCCTGGAAATTTAAAGTGTTTTAATGATTGGTGCTATAGGTTTAAGAAAAATAATAACGCGTCATCAAAAATATTTATTTTTTCTGTTATTTGCAAAAATAAGGACAACAACCAATATAAAAAAATAGTAATGAATTGTTTAAGCCTTTTTTTATAATTTTCAGTACCAGTGTCTCTTATCATAGACCAAAAGTAGTGACCCAACATATTTACTCCTGATAATTTCGTTCGAATGTGGGGTGCTACACGGCATACAAGAAGTACGAAAAACCGAGTTTTATAGGAAAGAAACAAGAGGGGAGGAGGGAAAGAAGGACGCAAATGACGAAACTTTAACGGAAGAATTTTCATCCAAAAATTCCCTGGGTGAAAACTAGCTCATATGCATATTTCTTTCTCTTCTCCCCTCAGATGTATAAACAATACCCGCGGTCTACACATACAATTAAAGCTTTCATGTAGGATAAAGACTTATTCTAAGCTGAAGACAGCCTCGTGTAGCATTAAATGACGAGACTCAAATCTGCTTTCAACCGACATCTTGAGTCTCAGTGTAGAACCCCACAATCTTTGTGAAAACGCTCACCATGCTCATCGCTTATATTGCCAAGGTTTTCAGAAGAAGTCAAGGTGCGAATGAAAAAAATGAATTTTTAGAGATATATTTACGCCCATCTGATAAAAATAATACAATAAATCAGTCACTAACTTCTTTGTTCGGCACTTTTTGGCCTGGAGAAAAAACTAAAACTCGCGTCACGCTTACGTTTTTGTGGGAAAAATTTTCCTTTGAGGGTTTTACTTTGTATTTTGTATTATGTACTATGTACTACGTACTACTGGGGTTTGTGTGATTAAAAGCGTCAATTTAAATTTATATATTTATTTAGGAAATTGTATATACAAAATATTTAATTTAAAACTTGTAATTAATTGAAAAGTGACCAATTCTGAGATCAACACACGTTTTTACCTCGCGGCTTCTTGTCGACTGCCTCAATTTGGCTTTTTTGGATGCACTAAGAATTTAAGTAATATATGACACTGCATCGTGCCGTGCTAAAACGTGCCTTTTAAGAAAAGTGAATTAGATGTTTCTTTATCCGCATTTCTTTAGTTTCATTCGGATTTAACCTTAATCTTGCTGAACTACTTTCTGTTGCCAAATTGTTTAACATATTTTTGAGCTCCTGGTGGTGTCGAGTAGGCGAAAAGAAGATGTATTGAAATTCTTTAACTATGACGTGGGATCACTTATTGTAACTGAATACATAGGACAAAAAAATAATTAAAATTTGTAAACGCGATACTTTTAAAAAAATGAGTCTTGAAAAAAAAACAAAAATTAGATTTTCTGAAGATGAAACCTACAAATTCGTTGAGTTATACCAAAAATGTGATTGTCTTTGGGATTATTGTCATGCGAGTTATAAAGATAAAAAAGAAAAACAACTTGCCTGCGAATATATGGCTAGAGAAATGGCGAAAGAAGGCTTTACAAAATCACATGTAATGAACAAAATTCGTTCTATTAGAAATACGTTTATCCAAGAAAAGCATAAAGTCGAAAAATCGAAAAAAGCGGAAATGGATTGGATGACTGCTATAAATCTAAATTGCCTTGGTACGATATTGCCTACTCTTTCCTAAAAAACGTCGTTTGTCGGGAAGGATTTTCTACCTTAGTAAGTATAAAAACTATTTTATTTGAATAATATTATATAATTGGAAAAGATTAAGTGCTTTTGTTATTTTTTACATGCTTCCATTGCCATGAAACAGATCCCTTTGTCATAAAATATTCTGCGTATTTTTCCCGCCTTTGAGATGCCGCACAGGATGCACGATTTCCTGATAATCGATTCGTAATTGGAAGAAGATTTTGTGAACTTGAAATTTCTCCTCCAGTTTGCTTGTCTAATTATCCCACTGTCAATATCTTCAAAATCTAAACATATACGCCATGTTTGTGAATGTTCCGTTCTTAAATAATTGTGAAGTGCGGTAGCCGCTTTAATTATTCGATCAACTTTGTCTGGATGATGATTTATTGGTTTAAAAAAAATGCGGAACCTCGATGCAAGTATGCCAAAAGCATTTTCAACTACTCGCCTTGCCCTTGAAAGACGGTAGTTAAAAACTTCCTCTTTAACAGAAATATTTGAGGTTGATGGAAACCGTTTGAGTAAATACGTTTTCAAAGGAAAAATATCATCTCCTATGAGAAAACCGTTTTCCGGAAAATTTATGCTTCCATTTTCTATGGCATTTTTTAAGCTGGAATTGCTGAATATATTACTGTCATTTACTCTACCATTTTTACCAATATCGAGGTATATAAATCTATAATTGCTATCGACAACGGCGAATAAAACTGTGCTGAAAAATCCTTTATAATTGTAGTAATTGCTGCCAGATTTCTCCGGGCACAATATTCTTATATGTTTTCCATCAACAGCTCCGCAGCAATTTGGAAAATTCCACCTGTTTTTAAATTCATTCTGAATTTCTTTCCATTCTTGAGTATTATTTGGAACCTGAAATTATTTATATTTTATCATTTATTATAAGTACATAATTCATACACTTATATATAATATATGTATATATTTTAGGAAAATGAAAAATATATAGCAAGTGATGAGGAGAGAAATAACGATAATGGAAAACACACAACAAATGATGAGGAGACAAATCATACAAATTTTGAAACAAATTACAATGACCAACAAAATGTACAGAATACAACTAACGTACATCAGGGCGAAAATAAAAAAAGGAAGACAAATAATTGTCAAAGCAAGAGGAAAAGAGAGTCTGGCAATTTCGAAGGATTTGCAGAAGCCATGCATGCCCTGGAAGACTTAAAGCGGACAGAAAATGACAATGAAGATGAATTTGATCATTTTGGAAATAATGTTGCCAGTCAATTGAGGAAACTGTCCTTAGAAAGGGCATTAAATATGCAAATTAAAATTCAAGATCTGTTTTTGAAAGAGAGAGTTGATTATGAAAAAGAAAAACGTGAGGAAATTCAACAACAAGCACTTATACGGTCTCCCACATCAACGCCTTTCAGTTTGACTTCATCATATCCATCACATAGTTCTCTTATGGATAGTACTGAACAGCTAAATACAAATAAAAATGTCGTTATTATCCACCAAAATGAAATTCTTTCTCACGCTTTTAACAATTGCTTTTAATTTTTATTTAATTTAATCTGAAACATTTTGTAATATCAACAATAAAGAAATCTGAATTGAAATTATTTGTATTAAATTACTTACCTTCAAATATGATTTCAATCCTTCATAAATTGCATCGCAAACATCCATTACAAATAATGAAATTGCACTTTTTGACACACGGTACATTTGTTCCAAAGTACCAAAGGAATCACCAGTGGTCAAGTACCGTAAAGTTATTTGCAACTTTGTTGTCGCAGGAATAGCTTGTCTTAGCAAAGTATCTTTCTTCGTAATTTTATCTTTGATTTTAAAATATAATTCGTCAAACTGTTTTTCGTTCAGCCTAAGATGGTGCTTAAAAGTTCTGCTGTCTTTATTTTTCAGTTCGTCCTTTATAATTTTTGTGAAGCCTCTTTCGTTTCTTTTTAAAAGAAAATCTCTCACCCAAACTCTTCTTTGATATTTCATCTTGTTTTTTATTATCCACTTCATGTAATCTATTAATTTGTTTTGCAACAAAATAGATCCTTTTTTTGACTTTTTTATTGGAGCCATTTTCCGTTTCACTTTTACTTGCAAATACAACTGAAAATGTAAACGCCTCCTTACAAAATAATATATTTTATAACAGCGAAAGTGCCTAGAACATTCACTTTCACAGTAACTTGCGCAAGTTACTTGTATAACAGTACTGGCGTAGTGTAAACGTTACTTACGTGAAAGTAGAGACACATGAAAGCTACTTTCATGAAAGTACTTGCAAATGTAAACCTGGCTTAAAACACACTTAATCACTTAATTTTTTTTTAATTTAATCACTCAGTTCACTAAAGCACTAATCACTGGTAATCCTATTGCAGTAGAAAGTATTAAGGTCCCCCCACACCGGCGCGAAATATTCGTTCGCGCTGCGGAAATTTCGCAGCGAATTATTCGCAATAATTTGTTTACACAGCGTCTAATGGAATGTTTCACACCAGCACGTTACGAATCCGTTAAGCTAGCGATTTTGCAACGAATTTTATCCGCCTCGAATCATTTTCGCAGCAGTCAGCGTTTTTATCGCTATCGGTGCGAATTTCGTCCATAAGCAGGGATTAAATTGGGAAGGACCTGAATGAAATTAGTAGGTAAATATAATATTGTTCTTTTATTACAAACTAAATACATAAAAATAATAATATCGGCATTCACATTCCCGAATTAAAATAATTGACAAACCTTTCTCTTGGGTCAAATACTATTCCTGATGCGCGTCTTGGATCGTTATTACAATTCGTAAAAGCGTTTAATTCAGGCTCGGAAGGCTCTAAATATTCCAAAAAATCATGGTCGCACTTTTTAGAAATGAGAAAATTGTGTAAGATACCCGCTATTTTTACAATTAGGGTTGTAGTGGCTACTTTCGTTTCTATCGGTCTATAAAATATTCGCCATTTTTGAGCCAATATGCCAAAGGCATTCTCTACCACCCTTCTTGCACGACAGAGACTAACATTATATTTCTCTTTCCGACAATCTGTCCTTGATTGCCTATATGAAAAGGGTCTTATAAGATATGATTTGAGAGCAAAAGCCTCGCCTCCAATAAAAACGGGCGGGGAAGGTTCACTTTGGCCAGGTAAAAGCCAGGAAAATTCCTCTCAAACCTTTTTCCATTATGGGAAACTTCAAAAATTCCATCACGGTATTTTTCCCGAAACCTCCAATATCAACGCATATGAATTTATAATCGGGGCGCAACAATAGCCATGTAGCCATGAGCACTATAGAAAATTTGTTTAAATAACACCAGTAGTTGGATCCGCTTTTATTTGGACACTTGATGGTTCAAGCATTTACTACATTCGGATTCGGTCAAAATTAATAATTATAGTAACAACTTCCTCAGCACTGTTTTTTTAATTTATTGGTTGCTATAATAAATAACTGTAACGAAAGTAATTCAGTTCTTTTTAATTGCTGTAGGGCAATTGCAAGCAGTTCTTCAGGTGGGATAGTTTCTCGGTTTAGTATCAAACTTTCGAATATAATAAGGTTTAATATTTCATCAAAACAAACATTAGTCATCTTAAAATAAATATAAAAACGCCTATTATCTTTTCGAAGTCTTTTTAGATTTATAGGATGGATCCAATTCTTTGTTTTTCTGAAAAGGGTTTTATAAAACATGTCTGTTGTTAACTATATACATAGTTTTCATGTGATAAAGTACTGCCCCGTGATTTTCCTTTTCATCTAACATTAAAAACAAAAGGGCTTCTCTTATTCTTCATCTGATGATAAATACACTTTGAAAAAAAATTTTAAAATTCGACTGTAATGTAGGCCCTCTATATTTAACCAGCTCCGCAGGGATGCCGTCTGCACCCGAGGCCTTGTTGTTTTTGAGCTGGGTGATGGCACTGCTTACTTCTGCTAAGCTTGGTGGTGACAGCATAGCATTATCGTCAGATATTGGTGGAGCCTCCAAATCCTCAGTTATCTCGCCATTTAGCAATTCATTAAAGTGCTCTTCCCATCGCTCCAAGATGCCTTGAGGATCGGTGATCAGATTCCCTTCTTTGTCCTTGCAGTATGTGCAACGAGGTGTGAATTGCGTCATACCGCGTACTCTTCGGTAGAACTCCCGCGCCTGGTGCGGCCGTCGCTCTCTGCACCGTTCTAGTTCACAAACGAGATTTTTCTCCCAGGCTTCCTTTTTTCGTTTGTGAATTCTCTTTTCCTCTTTTCTGAGCTCTTTATATTTCTCTTCGCGTGCTCGTGTTCTCTTAGACTGCTGCATTGCTCGATACGCAGCATTCTTACGTTCAGTTGCCAGCTTGCATTCATTATCGAACCAGTCGTTCCGATCTCTACGACTTCTGCCTAAGATGGAATCAGCAGTGCTAATGACAGTATTTTTAAGGCGGGTCCAGCTCTCGTCGACGCCCGGCATCTCATCCCCAGGACTTGCTCTTCTGAGCGCGAGTTCTAACGCCTTACCGTAGCTGTTTCTGGCCATTTCGTTGCGTAGTGCAGCTGTGTTGATTCGAGCCTGATCAGCGGATACAAAGCTTTTCAGCGTTGTAATGCGCTCTCGGAGCACCATACCAACAAGATAGTGATCTGAGTCGAAGTTGCCACCTCGGTACGTTCGTACCGTCATCAGACCCGAAAGGTGGCGGCGGTCTATCAACACATGGTCTATTTGATTGCGAGTTGCCCCATCAGGAGATATCCAGGTGGCTTTATGGATATCTTTACGCGCAAATCTGGTACTTGCAACGACCAAGTTCTTACTTGCTGCCATCTCTATAACTCGCTGCCCATTGTCATTAGTGTTCTCATGCAAGCTGTGGATGCCGACGTATTGCCTGTATACGGGCTCCCGGCCTACTTTGGCGTTCAGGTCTCCCAATATGATTTTTACATCATATCGGGGGCAGGCATTAAGTTCCCGTTCAACTACTTCGAAGAATTCTTCTTTGTCATCGTCAGGGGACTCTTCTGTAGGTGCGTGAATGTTTATGAGGCTGATGTTCTTAAATTTGCCTCGCACACGAAGGGTACATAGCCTTTCGTTTATTGCTTTAAAGCCGATAATGGTAGGCTTCATCCTTTTGCTGACCATAAAACCTACCCGGGCACATGGTGTTTCGTATGACAGCTGTAATATACGTCATAATCAGGTTTTTGCAAAACACCATTCCCTGTCCATCGCATCTCCTGTATGGCGGTAATGTCAGCTTTATATGTTGACAGGGTATCGGCCAGATGTTGTGCAGCTCGAGTTCTGTACAGAGTTCGTACGTTCCATGAGAAAATTCTTAAATCATTTTGCCTTTTTCGTTGCCGTGGTCGTCGTCGTTTTTTCCAGTATCCGAGGCATGTTGCTCGTTCCGTAATGTTTGTTTTTTACGGGTGAGGTTATTAGCCTCACGTCAACCTAACTTGGAAGGGACTAGCCCGATCATGTTAGCCTAGAGATTTTAGAGATTCTTGTTCATGGCTTGTAAATATAGAAGGTTATGCGTCAATGCAAGTGTTTCACGCACACGCGAGAAATAGAATCCAGAAGTGCTGATTTCCCCTCTAAGCGCCTCTTCACCCTTTGCCCTAAAACTCGTTTAGCGACTGCAGTAAGCCCGGCACGTGTCGCATGCCCCTATAGCTCTTACTATAATAGCCTTAAGACGTCTTAAGATTTCTCGTCAAATTCGCTTAAAGGCTCATCTATTACTGTGTTTCCATGAGCCAGGGTAGGGTTTTCGTTAAGTAAACAGAAAGCTTTTTCCCTCAAGATCACTCGATGCTGTTTCCATGACGGTTCTGGGTTAAAGTGACAGATAATTAATTTTACATTGCGTCGCCGTTGGTATATTTGCTGTAAAGGATACTGAAACACACACATATACAAAACCCGGCTTAATCGGACTGGCTTCGTTGAGTTTACTTGGATTTAACTACACTTTACTCAATCCCCGTTTCCATGGGCGCTTAATCTGAGTAAAGTCAGGATAAACTCTGCATGGAAACACAGTATATAATGCACGTAAGAAACGCACGTCATCTGGGCGCTCTCGCTCGAACTATTTCGAACTGTTCAGTGGTAATTCGGGGGTTCCCACCAAGGAATAACTCTACAGGTTTCTTACCCGTGACAGAATGAATGGTATGATTGTACTCATTTACTGCGCGTTCTACAAGTTCTTGAAAGGAGCGGGTTGTACCATCATTGTTAAGACATCGCATGATCTCGGAAAGCGTGGAATAAAATCGTTCCACTTGACCATTTACTTTGCTCTTATAGGGGGTAGTCTTGACAATTGTAATGTTAAGATCTTCAAACATAGATATTATGGTTGCGGAATTCAAGGATTTTTCATTGTCGAGTACTATGAATTCGGGGACGCTAAAGAATAGTAAAATATCTCTTAAGGGTTGCTTTACGTCTTCTATTGCTCGCGACTTTATAATTAATTTAGTGAATTTGTCTATTGCCCCGTTAAGGCGAGATATCTTTTGGTGGAATAAATATCGATATGGATGGTATGTCCAGGATAGTTTGCGATAGGTGTAGGATTTAATTTTGGATTATTGGGATGTCTGTCGTACTTATTTTTGTAACTGTCATATTTGAAATAAGCTAAATTTACTGACAAAAAAATTTCGGACCAGCATTTACACAGGGCGCCATGTCGTGCGCCATATTGGTAACTGTCCAATATCTAAAATAAACTAACTGAGGTAAAGTACACACATGTCGCTCGGGGCGTCATAACTGCAACTGTTATAAGAAATATATATATCAATCTAATGGAAAAAAACTAGCATGACATTACAAATAACAAAATTTGAAAGGCAAATATGTAAAGGTCCAGAAGGCTGATGGCCTTTGCTGAACAGCTGATAATAACGACGAAAGCAATGGTAAAACCTATCTCGCGAAACAATCATTGATCCACCCTCTGCAACTAAACTAAGGACACGCCTGGCGGTGCTGCGGCTAGCTCGCCGTTGGGGGGCTCGTTGTGCAGGGGCTCGTCATTAGAGACAGTTACTTGGTATGTACATAAAGGTATGCTAATCTTTCGCGTGTCAAAACAACAAAAAAATTTAGTGAGTCGCCGAGATAGGGACTAAATAGGGTTGGGTAGCCATACGAGAGGGGGGGGGGGGGGAAACGACGTCAAGCAGCCATGCTTACTGATTCATGGGATACAGGGGGATCTGAAAAAAAAACTTATGGGGTACTTACCATGGTGGAGGACCAGAACCTCCCCTAGAGCGCCACACCTCCCGTGGGTCTACTTGCGCCACATTACTTCAAAAAAAAAGAAGAGACCAAAAAAAAATCGAGGAGAGAAAGAAAAAACAAAAATAAACCAACGACCAAATCTACTTGTGAAAGAGCCTCATACCTTGAGAAAAAAAATTCTGTTTTTATTTTTGTTTTTATTTTATTATTTTCTTTTTCCTTCTTTGTCTAAATTAAAAACCATTTATTTATCATCGACATTTTTTTGGTTTTCCGCTTCATTGAGCAATATTGATATTAAATTTTTTTTTCTTCTTGTTTGTTTAAATAAAAAAACTATTTATTTATCATTAATATTTGTTTTGCTTCCTCTTCATGGAGCAGTATTTATATAAAAAAAATTTTCTTGTTTGTAAAAAAAATTAAAAAAACTATTTATTTACCATTAATATTTGCTTTGCTTCCTCTTCATGGAGCAGTATTTATATAAAAAAAATTTTCTTGTTTGTAAAAAAAATTAAAAAAAAAACTATTTATTTACCATTAATATTTGCTTTGCTTCCTCTTCATGGAGCAGTATTTATATAAAAAAATTTGCTTGTTTGTAAAAAAAATTAAACAAACTATTTATTTATCATTAATATTTGTTTTGCTTCCTCTTCATGGAGCAGTATTTATATAAAAAAATTTGCTTGTTTGTAAAAAAAAATTAAACAAACTATTTATTTATCATTAATATTTGTTTTGCTTCCTCTTCATGGAGCAGTATTTATAAAAATTTTTTTTTGTTTTGCTCCTGTTTAAAAATAAAAATCTTAACTACTACCTCATCTCATGATTTCCTCTCTCCTGTCTTTATTCTTTTCAGCGTCTCTTTCTGTTGGATATTTACTTCACCCTTTTTTTTTCAACTTTTTTTTTTTTTTTTTAAACTATAAAATTTCTCATTTCTTTCTTTTTTTTTTTTTTTTTAAACTATAAAATTTTTCATTTCAACAACAAAATTTTGCTAGATATTGGCGTCACTTTTATCGAAAATTTTTAATCTATCAATTTTTCATTTCAATCAGCAAAATTTTGTTAAATATTGGCGTCACTTTTTTTTCAAATTTTTAAACTATCAATTTTTCATTTCAACAACAAAATTTTGTTAAATATTGGCGTCACTTTTTTTCAAATTTTTTTTAACTATCAATTTTTCATTTCAACAACAAAATTTTGTTAAATACATATTGGCGTCACTTTTTTTCAAATTTTTTTTTTTAACTATCAATTTTTCATTTCAACAACAAAATTTTGTTAAATATTGGCGTCACTTTTTTGCAACCCTTTTTTTTAAACTATAAAATTTTCACCTCAACAACAAAATTTTGTTAAATACATATTGGCGTCACTTTTTTGCAAATTTTTTAAACTATCAATTTTTCATTCCAATCACAAAATTTTGTTAAATATTGGCGTCACTTTTTTGCAACCCTTTTTTTTAAACTATAAAATTTTCATCTCAACAACAAAATTTTGTTAAATACATATTGGCGTCACTTTTTTGCAAATTTTTTTTTTTTTTAACTAACAATTTTTCATTTCAACAACAAGGTTTTTCACATTATAAATTTTTTGTGTAGGATAATTGTAAATCCTCGTTAGCTTAATTTTTTTATTTTTCCTTCCCTTAGGCAACTTGCTTTATTCCTAAAAAAAACTAAAACCCGCGACAGCCATCTTCAAAGAAAATCGTTTCTCCCAAAAATTTCGTTCCAACCTCGCTGAACGCTACTTCCCGAATGAATATATCAACCGACGCCAACTCAAAACTTAGCCCTTGGCGCATCAGTGTTGGGGGGTGAGGGCAGAAAAAAACCAAAGGAAATCGCTATCGAACAGCGTTATTCCCTTATATGGTCGTGTCCTTGGAAAAATAGAGGATGGGGAAATGAAATGAAGGAATTCACACGGAAGGGAACAACCAAGTGGATTGATAATCGGTGTTCCTTCATTCTCCCGTGTAAATCCATTCCATTACATGGACAAGAACAAAAATTCCGAGAATCACTCTGGCTTCAATTGAATCATGCGAGCTGATTGGCTGGGCGTTCGCCGCCGGCAATTCTTGTTGCGCAAAATCCATGTGTATGTGAGCAATAAGATATAGGATGGAGTAGACACAGATTACGTGGGCAGGGGTGTACTTAGGCAAAAATTTACTTTTGAGAGAATATTTAAAATTTTGTAAGATGCGCAAACGGTTTATTTTTTTGTTGTTTGGATATATTAGAATGGAGCTAATTTTGAATGGATAGAATCAAACTGACATGCAATCTTTATGGATTTGGATTTATTTTTTCAGGGGTTTTTGAATTCAATTTACCGGCCGACCGTTACAAGGCGGTTACGCTAGAACAAGCAAGGAGAGGGGAACCGAAAGACGAGGCGGCCCATTGAGTCTCATGCTCATCGGCTAGTTGGCCGGGCACAACATAATGACTTATTGGTCCTTAACAGTGATTATATATTAGGAAGAAAGGTATCTAAGAAAGAGAGTACCGTGGTGCGTGGTAGGTCTTCAACGTGTGGCTCGACCCACGACCCTGAGATAAAGAGTCTCATTCTACCGACTGAGTCAGCCGGGCTAAAAATTTCTATGTGGATGAAATTTTGAAAAGAATAGGGAATGGATATAAAGATGGGTGCATGCCCATGCAGAAGACTATTAGTACAGTGATGGGCTATTAAACGTGTGGCTTCGACCCACGACCCTGAGATTAAGAGTGTCATGCTCTACCGACTGAGCTAGCCGAGCACAGAGGTTACATACGGATAATTAGAGTATTTGGAAAATTCAGAATGTTCGTGTGTTGGCTCCCACAAAGGAGAAGGTTGGTGACGGGTGTAAAAGTGTGTGTTTGTAGGCTATTGAAAGGGGTTGAAGTGGTCCATAGGGTACCCGTGACCGCGGTTAATCCTGCGGGGGGGATGATCTCGAGGTCCAATGATGATGAACGAGGCACCGCCGGTACATTCGTCAGAGAACCCTTAAGTCATCCTACGGGGAAGAGTAAATGCCCCAGGGGATCAGCGTCGACCAAGTCGCTGGCCTGAGCCCTGGGAAATATATTCCTCTCCCGCCCGCAGAGATCTACTCTGGCCTAGGGGAGAATAAAACTGGTAAAGGACGGATTATGCAGCAGGACGCTACCACTTTCTGAGGCGCTAGGTCGCATCTCCTAGAACCTCGCACTGTCCGGGCTTCACGACACAAAGGACTGAGAAGCAAAGGCTAGCTTCCACGCGAACAGGCGGGCGCGATAAAAATGACCGAGAGGACCGTGTCTCGGGGGGTCTGGTCTGGCAGCCCTTGCTAGGCATCTAGCATGAAAACCTTGCCCCCAGACGGACAAGGAAAACAAGGAGGTGTACCACCGCTAGGGAAGCTACCTAAGCGGTTTAAGGCACCCTGTCAGTTAACCGGTGAAGCCGGCGAGATACCTTATTAGGGCTACTCGGGGAATGCTTTCGTTCTTCTCACTGCCTGAGATCCTTAGCGTGATAAGTTCCTAACAACTTTCCTGACATGTCCTCAATTTCGTACAGACTCGCACCTATTTTCTTCCGTACTCGAGCTTTGGAAAATTTATTTGCTAGTTTAGCACTGAAGCAATTAGTAACTTTACTAATAGGGAAGGTACGGCGAAAAACTTCTTGACCTGGCTGGAAGGAGACCGATTTACAACGTAGGTTATAATTTTTCTCATGGCGGTTGTGTGCAGCAGACAGGTTTAAGCTAATGCGCTCTCGGATAAGGCGAAGACGATCTGAAGTTGGAAGGAATGCAATGTCTCCGTCTTGTAAGGCGTGTAATTTTTTTAAGACCGCATATGCTGATCCGTGTAAGATCATCTGGCTTCCGAAGAGAGCCTGAAAAGGTGCCATTCCTATTGATTCATGAACTGAACTTCGCATTGCACATTCAACTGAAGAAAGGTGACGGTCCCAATCGCGGTGGTCGTCTTTTAAATAGGCACGAATGGCTGCTAAAGTTGACCTGTTTACTCGCTCCGAAGCATTAGGATGTGGAGAATGTACCGCTGTACGCAAATGTTTAACTCCGTAGTCGTCCAAGAATTTAGCAAATTCCTTGGAGACGAACTGTCGACCATTGTCGGAAAATATAATCTCTGGTACTCCAAATGTGTGAAACACACGATGTTCCAAGTTCTCTATTGCAGAATTTGCAGTCTCGGAGGAAACCGGAAACAGGAATACAAATTTACTAAATGAGTCCAAAACTACTAATACAGCGGTATTACCTCTCTTGGAGCGGGGATAGGGACCTAAAAAGTCCACATACAGGAGTTGAAAAGGCTTAGCTACTTCCAGTTTTACACCCATGGGTGGTCGCAAGATTGCATTCGGGGACTTCATGCATTTACATGTCTCACACTGCGCTACGAAGGTTCGGACTTGATTTACCATGCCAGGCCAAAAATATTTATTGCGTAATCGTGATAGGGTTTTTGCTATTCCTCCATGAGAAGCTTGAGGGGGTGAATGGGCGGATTCAATCAGCGCAGGGGTTAAATCAGATGGAATCCATAGCTTCCAGGTCAAGTCATCAGTGACTGGATCTCCGGTACGAGGTGTAGTACGATGGAACACACAGTCGTCAGACACCCTAAGATCAGGCAACTGTCCTGCCTTTCCGCCTACACGCTCAATTAATGCCAAATATTCTGGAGATTTGAATGCGGGGGACGTTAAGTCTACATCATGACAAAATGAAATCTCATCAACGCAATCAACACGGGACAACGCATCCGGGACCACGTTTTGACTCCCTTTTCGATGCTCTATTGAAAACTCAAAACCCTGTAATTTTAAACTCCATCTCGCCAAGCGACCGTTCAGGTCAGACTGATTCATGAGCCATTTAAGACTAGCGTGGTCAGTAATAATTGTGAACGATTGGCCCTCTACATATGCTCTAAACTTTTTTACACTCAATACGGCTGCGTAACATTCAAGTTCGGTAATAGTGTAATTTCGTTGTGCACTGTTCAACTTTTTGGACATATACGCAATTGGATGTTCATTTCCATCCATGTCTCGTTGAAACAGTACACTACCGACACCAGTTTTACTCGCATCGCATTGAATGTAAAACGGTTTAGAGAAATCAGGAGTGACCAATATCGGAGCCTGAGTCATACAATCTTTCAACTTGAGAAAGGACTGCTGTGCCTCCTCTGTCCAAGCAAACTTTTTGCCTTTCAAGCAATCTGTGATAGGAGCAGCCACACTGGCATAATTGGCAATGAATCGTTGGTACCACCCGGTCATGCCTAAGAATCTTCGTACTTGCCGATGAGATTTCGGCGTAGGAAATTCTGAAATGGCAGTCACTTTACCAGGGTCGGTCTTCAACGTTCCGTCACCAATTAAAAAGCCTAGGTACTTTACCTCTTTTACACAAAATTGACTTTTGGACAAATTGATGGTTAAGCCAGAACGACGTAAGCAACCAGCAACCTCTTCAAGAGTTCTGAGATGAGAGTCAAAATCGGGAGAGACGATCAAAAGATCATCAAGGTAAACAAATACGTGTTCTCGTAGGTGTCCAGGGATAACTTTATCCATTAATCGACACATTCTTTGTGGAGCGTTACATAGGCCGAAAGGCATTACAGTAAACTGATATAGGGGCCTACCAGGAACGGTAAAAGCTGTCTTCTCGCGCGATTTAAGATCTAAAGGTATCTGCCAGAAGGCATCTTTCAAATCTAGACTCGTGATAAACTTGGTGTCTTGAAGACGACCCAACAAACCGTCTATATGGGGAAGAGGGTATGCGTCTTTAACCGTGACAGTGTTTACTTTGCGAGAATCGAGACATAATCGTACCTTTCCTGGCTTGCGGACTAAAACGACGGGAGAGTTCCACGGACTATTGGATGGCTCTATGACACCTAAACTGATCATTCTGTCTAATTCATCATACATCAATTTTTGCACGGCAGGTGAAACTGGGTAATGTCTTTGTTTGATGGGGACCGAGTCTCCAACATCAATTACATGTACTTCCAACTGAGTTTTACCCAGTCCAAGTATATCAGAAGATGGAAAAGTCGCCTTGACTCGTTCCAGCTGATTAAATTGGGCTGATGGCAACTCATGGGCCAAAGACAATAAGGCTGGGGCGCTAAGCTCACCAACTATCTGGGGAGCGATGCCGAATAACTTCCAAAAGTCAATCCCAAGATATAAACTCTGACTTAAACTGGGTACTGCGAATATGGTCATTAAATGAGTCCGTTCCCCAAAGGAGACTGGTGCTTTAATGTAACCGATAACCCGCTGTGATGCACCATCGGCAGTTTGTAACGAAGTGTTCAGAGAATAAAGCTTACACTCGGGGTGGCTTGATAAAAAGGATTCGACACCACTTCCCAGACAGCTAATGCTAGCGCCGCTGTCCAGCAGACCATTCATAGCAACGTCGGCAAGTGTTATTCTTGCGAAAGGACGCTCATCTGAGTGCTCAGAGAAAATTGCAGAGATACTCTTGCGTGCTAGAAGACGTTTCTCTTTAGCCAGACGCCTAATGATAGGAATTCTTCGTATGGATGAAACTCGTGGATGTTCAGAAAAGATCCGTTCACGGACGACATGATAATTGTTCCATCGTGCAAGGAACGAAGCTTTGGATTCATCAGAGGGAAAGTCAGGTGGGTTGTCAAGGCAGGGATGAAAATTGGTCAAGTCCGGTGAATTGTGTGTTACCATTGGTTTGCACTCGATGTTTACTGGTTCGACGGGCGTGGGGGAGGCAGTGCAGCTTGAGGAGGGCGCGGGTTCCCATGAAACCTCGCACCCGGTGGCCGGTTTCCCTGGCACTTGCACTTGGGGGATACTACGCCTGGATTACCACAACGATAACAGAAGACATGTCTAGTTTCCGATTGACAATCATAGAAGGCGTGTCCAGATTGTTGGCAGTTCCAACATACCAGTTGTCTCCTATGGAGATCAGGGTTACGTGCCTGTAGTTCGTCAATAGATTGGAAGTATGGGTCATATGGCTCGGAAGCGGGGGTGTCCGCGAAATCTACATCCAGTTCATGGACTCGCAGGTTGGTTCTCCGTTCCACTTTTTTGTTTAAGTGCCAACGCTCCACCTTCAGACATTGCTCTCGAAGTTCTTTCAGGGTTTTGAATCTCATGCCTATCAGGGAATTTCCTGTAGTATAATTCAAATTGTCTACTAACATGACTGTTAGCTGAGCCTCCGTGATAGGGTTGTCCATTTTGTTGAACAAAGAAATCATCTTTTCCATATACTCATCGAAGGAGTCTTGGTTTTGTTTTAGTTCAACCATGGCTTTAATGGTGTGTAGGTCCGAGTCATGCCCTTTGTATTGAGCCAAAAAGTTTCTCCGAAAATCTGTCCATTCTGGAACAGGGAATTCTCTACGGAACTGGTTCCAGTACCAGGTCGCCGCCCTTTCCTTAAGTAAGGAGGATACGTTAGCGCACAATTCCTGGTTTGACACAGCTGCGTCATTGGCTTTGCTTTCTAATCGAAAGATAAATTGTTCAGCAGTAAGGCCGCTAACATGTCCTGTGAACACTATGTTCCAAGATAACACTACAGAGGGATGGCGTGAAGCCTGCCTGGACCCCTTGGGTCTAGCTATAAATTGTAAGTCTGGTGAAATTATTTGAGCAGCTTGCTCTTGCACATTAGGTGAACTTGTCCGTTCATTCCTATCCTTCGTCGCGGGCTGGACTGTCAAGGATAATAATTGAGCCCGCAAGAGAGCTAATTGTTTCTTTAATTCCTGCACTTCGTCATTATCTTGTCCAGGGGGTGGTTCATTGTTGAAGCCGCGGAATGACGGGGAATCGCTATCTGCATCAGCGTTGCCGCCAGCATCTGAATTATTCGGTTCATCAGCCATTTCGGCTGGACAGATTTAAAAAAATTTTTGGTTCAGTAACTATTGACTGATTATAGAACGAGCGAATATAAAGTATTATTAACTTTATTATTACTTATATACGAAGGCAAAGTGCGATGAACGCGTTATAGCAATTACAACAGAATGTAACAGGGCTTTATTTACCCCACAATAATATTTGGGAGCGTTTATTCCCCAGCGAAAAACGCACAAAAAAAACAACAATATGTATGTATTTATATCAACGATCTATGTATAAATATTAACGAGAGTGTGGACCCCCAGAGGGAGGAATGCTCCCCCAAAATGTATTGGTGTCAGTGGCACCAATAAGCATCCCCAAAATTATACAAGGCTCGTTGGAGGGGATGGTGCTAAATCAGGTGTAACACCATCCTCCCCAAAGGAGACCTTAACAGATACCCCCAATATCCCAAAAACAGTTCGCATGGCTGTGTTTAAAGTTTCGAAGACAGGGTAGAAGCTTCCAAAAGGATTACTAATTTTAATCTTGGACGACCGCCACGGCGGATCAGCAACGACTGAAATGCTGAAATTCCGGAAGGCAGGTACACCCAGAGGATTATTAATCGGGACCGCAATGGTTGAGGAACGCCGAACTTACCGCAGAGTCAGGCGGAGCGCCTGGTAACCAGAAGGCAAGTTCGCCGTTCCACAAACATTTTTGGCCATGCTAAAAAGATCAGAAAAAAAGTTGAGCATTGTACTCTAAGACAAGGGAAGGACAACCAAAGCCAGGGGCACCTCTGCGCAAGGCCAGATGAACATAAGCCACCTGTAAACCGACAGCAGTAGGGCATGACTAGGTTGGCCAACATAGGATGTCACAAGGGCAAGCGAAGCGCTTGAACCCAAGATGAGGGCATCCTAACATGTGCATGAGCAGCATCAATAAAAAGTGGAAGCTACCACCGAAACATAACCGAAAGTAAATAAAATACTTTATTTACTTGGAACCGTTAAGGTTACAAAAAAATTGAAAAGGACCTGTGGCACCTCTCTATGGCTTTTTTTTCAAAGAAAATCATTTAATAAAGGTAGGGTTTTAATACTAGCTATTATATCGAGTTAAAAAGTAAAAAGAATTGAGACTGGATACGTAAAAAGAATTAATTTGTCAACTAGTGACAACAACTGTTCAACATAAAAATTACTAGGACAATTCTAGTCTAACATAAAAAATTTTAAAGTCCGTTTTACCTGACCGTTGGGCGCCATATTTGTAACTGTCATATTTGAAATAAGCTAAATTTACTGACAAAAAAATTTCGGACCAGCATTTACACAGGGCGCCATGTCGTGCGCCATATTGGTAACTGTCCAATATCTAAAATAAACTAACTGAGGTAAAGTACACACATGTCGCTCGGGGCGTCATAACTGCAACTGTTATAAGAAATATATATATCAATCTAATGGAAAAAAACTAGCATGACATTACAAATAACAAAATTTGAAAGGCAAATATGTAAAGGTCCAGAAGGCTGATGGCCTTTGCTGAACAGCTGATAATAACGACGAAAGCAATGGTAAAACCTATCTCGCGAAACAATCATTGATCCACCCTCTGCAACTAAACTAAGGACACGCCTGGCGGTGCTGCGGCTAGCTCGCCGTTGGGGGGGCTCGTTGTGCAGGGGCTCGTCATTAGAGACAGTTACTTGGTATGTACATAAAGGTATGCTAATCTTTCGCGTGTCAAAACAACAAAAAAATTTAGTGAGTCGCCGAGATAGGGACTAAATAGGGTTGGGTAGCCATACGAGAGGGGGGGGGGGGGGGAAACGACGTCAAGCAGCCATGCTTACTGATTCATGGGATACAGGGGGATCTGAAAAAAAAACTTATGGGGTACTTACCATGGTGGAGGACCAGAACCTCCCCTAGAGCGCCACACCTCCCGTGGGTCTACTTGCGCCACATTACTTCAAAAAAAAAGAAGAGACCAAAAAAAAATCGAGGAGAGAAAGAAAAAACAAAAATAAACCAACGACCAAATCTACTTGTGAAAGAGCCTCATACCTTGAGAAAAAAAATTCTGTTTTTATTTTTGTTTTTATTTTATTATTTTCTTTTTCCTTCTTTGTCTAAATTAAAAACCATTTATTTATCATCGACATTTTTTTGGTTTTCCGCTTCATTGAGCAATATTGATATTAAATTTTTTTTTCTTCTTGTTTGTTTAAATAAAAAAACTATTTATTTATCATTAATATTTGTTTTGCTTCCTCTTCATGGAGCAGTATTTATATAAAAAAAATTTTCTTGTTTGTAAAAAAAATTAAAAAAACTATTTATTTACCATTAATATTTGCTTTGCTTCCTCTTCATGGAGCAGTATTTATATAAAAAAAATTTTCTTGTTTGTAAAAAAAATTAAAAAAAAACTATTTATTTACCATTAATATTTGCTTTGCTTCCTCTTCATGGAGCAGTATTTATATAAAAAAATTTGCTTGTTTGTAAAAAAAATTAAACAAACTATTTATTTATCATTAATATTTGTTTTGCTTCCTCTTCATGGAGCAGTATTTATATAAAAAAATTTGCTTGTTTGTAAAAAAAAATTAAACAAACTATTTATTTATCATTAATATTTGTTTTGCTTCCTCTTCATGGAGCAGTATTTATAAAAATTTTTTTTTGTTTTGCTCCTGTTTAAAAATAAAAATCTTAACTACTACCTCATCTCATGATTTCCTCTCTCCTGTCTTTATTCTTTTCAGCGTCTCTTTCTGTTGGATATTTACTTCACCCTTTTTTTTCAACTTTTTTTTTTTTTTTTTTTAAACTATAAAATTTCTCATTTCTTTCTTTTTTTTTTTTTTTTTAAACTATAAAATTTTTCATTTCAACAACAAAATTTTGCTAGATATTGGTGTCACTTTTATCGAAAATTTTTAATCTATCAATTTTTCATTTCAATCAGCAAAATTTTGTTAAATATTGGCGTCACTTTTTTTTCAAATTTTTAAACTATCAATTTTTCATTTCAACAACAAAATTTTGTTAAATATTGGCGTCACTTTTTTTCAAATTTTTTTTTTTAACTATCAATTTTTCATTTCAACAACAAAATTTTGTTAAATATTGGCGTCACTTTTTTGCAACCCTTTTTTTTAAACTATAAAATTTTCACCTCAACAACAAAATTTTGTTAAATACATATTGGCGTCACTTTTTTGCAAATTTTTTAAACTATCAATTTTTCATTCCAATCACAAAATTTTGTTAAATATTGGCGTCACTTTTTTGCAACCCTTTTTTTTAAACTATAAAATTTTCATCTCAACAACAAAATTTTGTTAAATACATATTGGCGTCACTTTTTTGCAAATTTTTTTTTTAACTAACAATTTTTCATTTCAACAACAAGGTTTTTCACATTATAAATTTTTTGTGTAGGATAATTGTAAATCCTCGTTAGCTTAATTTTTTTATTTTTCCTTCCCTTAGGCAACTTGCTTTATTCCTAAAAAAAACTAAAACCCGCGACAGCCATCTTCAAAGAAAATCGTTTCTCCCAAAAATTTCGTTCCAACCTCGCTGAACGCTACTTCCCGAATGAATATATCAACCGACGCCAACTCAAAACTTAGCCCTTGGCGCATCAGTGTTGGGGGGTGAGGGCAGAAAAAAACCAAAGGAAATCGCTATCGAACAGCGTTATTCCCTTATATGGTCGTGTCCTTGGAAAAATAGAGGATGGGGAAATGAAATGAAGGAATTCACACGGAAGGGAACAACCAAGTGGATTGATAATCGGTGTTCCTTCATTCTCCCGTGTAAATCCATTCCATTACATGGACAAGAACAAAAATTCCGAGAATCACTCTGGCTTCAATTGAATCATGCGAGCTGATTGGCTGGGCGTTCGCCGCCGGCAATTCTTGTTGCGCAAAATCCATGTGTATGTGAGCAATAAGATATAGGATGGAGTAGACACAGATTACGTGGGCAGGGGTGTACTTAGGCAAAAATTTACTTTTGAGAGAATATTTAAAATTTTGTAAGATGCGCAAACGGTTTATTTTTTTGTTGTTTGGATATATTAGAATGGAGCTAATTTTGAATGGATAGAATCAAACTGACATGCAATCTTTATGGATTTGGATTTATTTTTTCAGGGGTTTTTGAATTCAATTTACCGGCCGACCGTTACATTTTCTTTGCACACTTTGCATGCTTTTAAAAGTCCTTTTATTTTATGGCTCATTCTGGGGAAATAGTATTTTTCCAAAATCTGTAACCTATTTTCTTCTGCGTTTTTATGTGCCCTTCGATGAATTGATAGAATAATTTCTTCCTGATCTGTTTCGTTTGTAATGTCCTCAATTAATGTTTGCGTGAACCGAATTCTGTAATGTTTGAAATGAGTTGGATAAATCCTTTGGATTTTTCCCGTAATATCTTCGTCTGTTTTGAGCCCGTTTAATGTGTGCGGGTTTAAGTGTCTTTTAAAGATATTTATAAGTTCGGGATCTGTGTAATGAGGTCGGATAAAAATGTGCCTTTGGTAATTTGGGTGAGGGTTTATAATTTGGTAACTATTTTCGTTACCCTTTATCAGAATCAACTGGTTGCGGAAGACATTTACTGGTATTTCTACCGTTGGGATTAAATTTGGAGGTGAGCTGTTGTCACTATGTGTTGCTGTCATTAATTTGCACTTTTGGTGGTTGTCTTGATAGTGCATCAGCTACAACGTTAGCTTTGCCTGGTTTGTACTTAAGCTCATAATTGTACTCCTCCAAGATAGTCTTCCACCTTTTCATTTTGCTATTAGTATTTTTGTTGATGATCAGTAAATATTTTCACCTTTCTTGAACCATACAAATAGTTTCGCAAGGAGTTGAGCGCCCAAATGATGGCGAGCATCTCTTTCTCATTGGTAGCATAATACTGCTCTGTGTTTGTTAGAGTTCGAGAAAGAAACGTTATTGGCTTTTCGTCCTGCGCAAGCACGGCACCAATTGCGAAGTCAGACGCGTCGGTGGTTAACTGAAATTCCTTGTTGATATCCGGATGGATCAGTAGTACTTCTTGAGAAACAAGTGAATTTTTGATTTTATTAAATGCTTCGATAGCCTCTGTAGGAAGAACAATTGGTTTATTTTTCGAAATCTGTTTGGACACACGTCCATCTTCCCCTCTTAAAAGGGATGTCAATGGTTTCGCGATTTTTGCATAATCTTTAATAAATCGCCGATAATATCCTGACATACCAAGAAAGGATCGTAACTCTTTAAGAGTTTTTTGTATAGAGACATTGAAAATAGCCTCTACCTTTTTGGCGTTGGTCTTAATTCCATTTTTTGATATAACAAATCCGAGAAATTCGACTTCTTCTTTAAAAAATTCACACTTGTCTAGCTGAACTTTCAAATTCGCTGCCTCTAGGGTTATAAAAACAAGTTCAACATTTTTGAAATGTTCTTCATTCTTACCGAAAATAATAATATTATCGATGTAGACGTAACATCTGATTCCTATATGATCTCTTAGTATGTCATCCAGTGCTCTCTGGAAAATTGATGGTGCATTTTTCAGGCCAAATGGTAATCTCGTGAATTCATATTTCCCATTATTTACAGAGAACGCAGTTTTTTCAATATTGCATTCCCTAAGCGGTATTTGGTGGAAACCGCTCTTTAGGTCTGCTATAGTGAAATGTTTATTTTCTCCTAAATTGGACAGAACTTCGCCTATCTCTGGTATAGGAGGGTACCTATCTGGAATGGTAATTGTGTTCAGCTTACGGTAGTCAATTACCAATCGAAATTTTTTCTCTCTCGAAGCATCCAATTTTTTAGGGACCATCCAAACTGGGGAGTTATAGGGCGATCTTGAAGGTCTTATGATACCATCGTTCAGCAGTGTTTTAATTTGTTTGTCGACTTCTGCTTTGAATGCCATCGGATAAGGATATGTTTTGGAATAAACAGGATCATTTGACTTTTACTACAGTGGTGTAGGTGAGTTTTTCGTCAGGTTCAACAAATAAATTAGGACAGTTTTTTATAATATTATTCAATTTGAAATTTTGTGCCTGGCTCATATGTGAAATTCGAAGACTTACAGAGTTAACAGATTCAGAGATGTGTTGTTGAAGAGGAACTTCAATACCGGGCGTAATAATCATAATATTATCATCGGTATAGATGCCAGCTTTGAGCTGCTTGAGACTATCGTAACTTATTATGCCGTCGAAGCCTAGAAGGCTTGGGAGAATAAAGAATTTCAATTTTTCTGTGATAGGGCCAAAAATGTCAATGAATGCATGCTGAGTTATTCGAATATCGCCTGTTACGGAACTTGCGATAAAAATTTTTTCATTGGGGATAGGATTACGGATATAACGTGGCTTGATATAATTTTTATTCGAGCCTGTATCGACCAAAAATTTCAAAATATGCCCACTCTTCGCTACGTGTTCAATATAAGGCAGCGAAGAGTGCCTTAGTCTAAAAAATAAATGTCGATAATTTCGACTTCTTCGATCGGGTTTTCTTTAGCTTCAATATAATCGACAAGTGTTTGGTCGTAATTTGGCGTCTTCACTTGTTACCTGTTCCTCGTAAGTTTCTATTTCACCTACTGGATTTTGAATATTTGTATTAAAAATTCTTTGTTGTTTACCTGAGGGATGCATTTGTTTAGAAAATGGCCTTTCTTGCACGCACTGTTGTGTTCTAGGATTATTCTGATAATTCAGTGCTCGTGATTGAATAGCTCGATCGACGTCCATCGGCTCTGGCCTTGGTAAAGGTGTCGGTAAATATTGTGTTGGTCCCCAATTTTGATTTCGATTTGATTGATGGGGGACTTGTCTTTGGAAATAAGGTCTAAGGTCTTTGGGGGTAATTTATTAATTCGAGGTAAAGTTTACTTCTAGGAGCAGGAGTAGGGTAATAATGCTGTAGAGGTGGAATATTCCTTCTTGGTGAAATCGGTGGAGCTAAATTTCTTCGAGTGTTTCTTTAAAAACTGTGGGCATATTGAGTGCGGAACTCCACATTTTCTAATTTTGTGCAAAGATGTAGGGCCTGGGGTAAGTCTGTAGGCTCCTTAATGCTTAACAGTCTAGGCAATTCGCCCTTTAAACCTCTCACAAAGGTGTCTAATGCTTTGTCCCTGTAGGACTTTGTCATAACATTTAAGGATTCTTGGCTCAAATTGAGCGAACACAATTTATTTAAAATTAATGATAAATGATGGTAAACATTTTGATAAAATTCAGGGATCGTTAACCTCCCTTGTACCAGTGTCGTCATTTGGTATTCCAGTGTACCAAGATCACGTTTATCTGCGTAGTGCAGCGCAAGACATTTAGAAATCCTTACCCAATTTAGTGGGGTATTGTAGGATTCTAAAGCGATGTCAGCATGTCCTACTATTTTGTTACGAATAACACTCAGAATGCCGTAATATCGTGCGGTGCCTTTTAATGGCTCATAAATGGTAAGAATTCGTTCTACACTTTTCTTCCATGAACCGAATTCTTCTGGTTTACATGAAAATTCCCTCAGACCTTTCACAACATCTGGAATCTTGTCTAATTCAGAGAATCCTCTTTCTGAGTTCATATTAATTGGTTGGTCAATATCATTGCTATTATCTGCAGGTGGGTTTAAGAGTGAGCTTAAAATTACTCTCCCTTCTCTTTTTAAAACATCTCCGACTAGAGCTGTTATTTGCTCTACTAAAATTGGGGTAATGGGATTTGCGGAAGTAGATTGACTAGCTGCTCCTTCATCAACGTTATGTGCCATGTTTTTTTTAATATTTTAGATAGTAACAGAGAGAATTTCTTTTCTCCCTTTTTCGTCATACAAACACACGCACGCACAAACATCACGCTGTTGAAACACAACAATGTGTCATTTTTGACGCACGTTAAAAACTTCATCGTATAAACCTACAGCGGTGGTCGTACGAAACACAAAAGAGAATTCTTGACAAGGCAGAGCAAAAAACGTGTCGTGTAAATCAGGTCAATCAGGTCAAAGGTGGTTCCAATCTTAGAATATAGAACTACAGGAAAGGAAGGCCCTCGCCGAATTTTAGTGTAGTGAAATTCTTTTTTGTGTGAGTGCTCACGTTTTGGGAGTTGTTTGCCCACTACCAGCGGAAAAAGCTAGTGGAATAGAGGAGGGGCAAGAACGAGTTGAAATAATCAGTTAACTAAAATAAAATCTTGCCTCTACAAATGAACTTTTTACACGCCGTCACTACGTATTCTAATCAGCTGATCCCCTTGAGTTTTGCGTTAAAAAATCGGTTTGTGTATGGTGATAATTAACGAAATGATGAATAGTGTAACTTGCATCATTCGGCGTGGATGCACATGCTGCATCCGTAAGTGTCAGATCGCAATGATTGTCGTCTTCCAGCAATTTCAGCGACATGCATCTTGAAATGTATTGAATATTTGACCATTAACTCTGTTCGTAAAAATTCGAAAGACGTTGGTCCTGGAACATTCAGCAACAACAAACGCAAAAAGAAACATTCACGTTGTTTTGGATGTACTATGTAAAGTCGTCCCAATGTCTTTGCTTTCAATAAGCTTGCGATAGTTGGATGTGGTTCGCCTTGTCTACATGGCTTCCATTTTTACCTGATTTGTTCCATGTATAATAGCGAGGGACGTCGGTGTTGCGAATTGTCCGAAAATATCAGGTTTTTGGCACCGTGTGAAAAATTCAGTAAGTGTAGTTTTTGGTGGCTGGAAAGCTCGTTGGAGAGCATTTTCTTCAGTGAAATTACACGTTGACCGTTTTCAAGATGTACCGCAATCTGAGTCATAATGCAAAAACTCGACATTTATATATTTGTTTATTAACACACTCGCACCAATTAAAAGCTTTTATGTATTTTTCGGTAGTATATAAAAAATAATGGATGCTAATATTTTACAGGTTTCCCAATATTCACAAATACTTTTATTTTGTATATAAATTATATGTTTCTTAACTGGTGTGTTTTTGCGGGCTCCAGTAGTTATAGTATACAGTCCATAGTACATAGTATGTAGTACACAGTACACTGTACACACTGTAAACTCAGTAAGTACACTCAGGGTGGGTGCCAAGTGACAATTGCGAATTTGCTACTTTCACCACGGACACTTCCAAATTACAAAGTGTGCCAAAAGACATTGCATTGACAGTTATTAATATTTGAAATATGGATGACAACGGAATTTTTCAATTAATAAAATTTTTAATGGATTGTTTTAAAGTAGCCCGGGGCTACATTAATGCGGCTAGATTGATCGAAATGGATGAGCTTGAAGAGCATCATCCGGTAAGGGTTAGTAAAATCATTAATTATTTACTAATTTTTACATGTTTTGAATTCGTTGTAAAAACAAACTGTCAAATGAATGTTTGGCTAATATTTCCCGACAATTCAAAAATTTCCTTACAATTCCAAAGATACAAACCTCCGAAAATTGAATTGTAAAATCGAAATGCGTTTTCCATACAAATTGACATTTGAATTGTAACTTGGCACAGGCCCTCAATACACTAATTCATACGTTGTCACTCGTAAAAATCGTAGTGCTTTTTTTAAAGCTAACGGTTTTTTATATGAACATGACAATTAAAATTAAATATTTATTCGCCCCGCCAACTTAAATATAATCAGTGAAACATTGAAATTCTCTATATTTCAACAACAGCTTCACTTATCTGGACCAAAATTATCCTATCTTTCAATCTGGATCCAACCCTACACATTCCCAAATTTTAATTTAAATCTGTTGGGCAGTTTCGGAGAATAGCGTGTACAAACATTGTGACACGTAGTATACTCGACTCGCTTCTACGTGGATTTGAACTCGGGTTCAACCTGGGTTCAACTCATCATTTATACGTAGTAATTCTTATAACTTTGGCTTAAACCGAATTTACTTGTTAGAGAAAAACAGAGCTAAAGAATGCAAGAGATAGAAGTAACTTTTTATATGTGTGCTAGTTTTCACGCGTTTGGTTTTGCGTGAAAAATGTTTCGTTAAGTTCTTCCGCTCCCTTCCCTCTCTCATCTATAAAACCGGTTTTAGGCGCCATGAATGTGCACTGTGTGAATAGTCCCAAACAGAGCAAAGTTGCATGAAACTTTTTGATTCGTGTTCCATCGTGTAAATGTGCCATTGCAACTTTTGTGTTTGGCAGTGGGGTCTGATAAGACTGACTCCGCCGTGAAAAAATCCGCACATGTGTGAGCTCATTGTTTTATTGGAAATAAAAATTCTTATCTGTTAGTTTTCATATTATAAGAAACAATGTTCTTTATCAAATAAGTGGAGCAATGGATATAGATTAGATATCAAAATTGCGCTGCTACTAAACATTCTTAGTTGCGGATCCGTTTTCTAGCTGCGATGTTGACTAATCGTCTCCGCTATTTTAGAGCACTTAAAGAAAGATTTTTAACGAACAGTAAATGCTTTTGTAGTAAAAAAGGTGGTGACAATGAAGCACCTGATCCAAACCATCCATTACGTCGAACCCTAAAAGTTCTAGGAGATGACATGAGAAAAGTTAAAGACTTCTTCGTGCCTACACAACTTAGGAAGCAACATAAAATCAGTGAAGATAACTTGAATAAAAATCGGGAAATATTAAAAGAAGTTGACAGTGATTTTTATACGAATTGTGATGTTCTAGTAATTGGCGGTGGCGGAATAGGGTCTTCCATCGCATATTGGCTTAAGAAGAAGGCAAGAGATGGGTTGAACGTTGTTGTGGTTGAAAAGGATAACACTGTAATGAAATACATTATATTTCTATTATGTTAAAAATTTAGTTTTCCTTTTAGTACAAGCAAGCTTCTACAGTTTTATCTGTAGGTGGATTAAGACAACAATTTTCTTTACCAGAAAATATCCAAATGTCACTTTACGGATCAGATTTCATTCGAACAATTAAAGATAATTTAGGTGATGATGTTGAGCTTAATTTCATGCCCCACGGATATCTTGTAATGGCCTCTGAAGAAGGAGCTGAAACTCTTCAACAGAATTCTAAACTTCAATGCAAATTAGGAGCCAGGAACGAGACTCTTACTGCAAAGCAACTTAAACAAAAATTTCCTTGGTTAAACACGGACGGCATCGCTTTAGGTGATATATGCAAGCGCGATCTCAGGGAATTTACATAACAACACCATTATTTCAGGTTGTCATGGACTGGAAAAGGAAGGCTGGTTCGACCCTTGGGCTCTACTTATGGGATTCAAAAAACAAGCAAGGCTGTACGGTGCCCATTTTGTTGATGCTGAAATAGTAGACTTCGAGTTTCGAAAGCAACATAATGTTGTTGTTGAGGGAGGTTCAGGTGTATACGAAGGATTAGACAAAGCTGTGTTAAAAATGCCAAATGGGGAGAAAAGAACAATAAAATTTGCGCTTTGTGTAATCGCAGCTGGGCCGGCTTCAGGCAATATTGCAAGACTAGCACGTATTGGAACAGGTCCTGGGATGCTCACTGTTCCTTTACCGGTAGAACCACGGTAAGTAAATATGTACTTTGCAAAACAAAATGTTAATTCTTGGTTTTCAGAAAACGTTATGTTTACGTTTTTACTTGCCAAGGGGACAACGCCCCAGGTTTAAACACTCCATTAACCATTGATCCCACAAATACGTATTTTCGTAGAGATGGTCTAGGAGGTAATTATCTTGGAGGGCGTAGTCCGAGTAGTGAAAAAGAGCCTTCCATTGAAAACCTAGATGTAGACTATGATTATTTCGATACCGATGTCTGGCCGAACCTTGCAGCTCGTGTTCCTGCTTTCGAGTCAATTAAAGTACAAAATGCGTGGTCCGGATTTTATGAATACAATACATTTGACGAAAATGGTATTATTGGATGTCATCCTTATTACCACAATTTGTATATAGCAACAGGATTTAGTGGACATGGAATTCAACAGACTCCGGCCGTGGGAAGAGCGATATCTGAGTTAATTATTGATGGAACATTTAGAACTATTGATTTAACAAGGTTAGGTTTCGACCGAATTCTGGTAGATCAACCAATGTTTGAGGTTAATATTGTATAAAGAACTGTTAAATATATTTTTTAATTTAATAGCTGAAAGTTTCTGGGTTATGTTAATTCTACGTTATAATTAGCAAAATGTTTATTTAAAGTTTTCCATCGTCTGCACTCATTTAACGAATTCGTTTTTTCCATTGGTGCGACTGTAGTTCCATTTAAAAGTCGGTTTGGCGACCCGCTCGAGCTCTACCTTGAACTAAGAGCGATTATACATGACTTAATGCATTAGTTTGAACCATAATGAAATGCAACGCAAGAAAATAAGCCGGTGTATTTATAAAACCTGGCGCCCAATGATACCGTCTACGGCTAACTAATTGCTCCTTTAATCCCTCATGGGACATAGGGCGGAAACAGTTGCCCTCCAGCGGACTCTGTTTTGCGCGACAGCTCTCAGCTCTGACCAGGATCTCCCGGTTGTTGCGGCCTCTGATAATAGGGTTCTCCTCCACGTTGTTCTAGGTCTTCCGACTCGACGGGATCCTTGCGGATTCCAGTCAAGGGCTTGTTTGGCTAGATTATCGTCTTCGCGTCGCAAGGTGTGGCCAAGCCAATTCCATTTCCTTCGCCTGATTTGGTCGTCTATCCTTTCTTGGCCGGCACGGCGCCATAGTTCTTCATTTGAAATTCTATCTTGCCAGCGGATTTTTAGGATACGACGTAGGCATCTGTTGATGAAAACTTGTAGGCGCCCTGTGATGAATTGGGTGACTTTCCATGTTTCGCAACCGTACAAAAGAACTGCCTTAACGTTGGAGTTGAACAGCCGCAATTTGGTGTTAATTGAGATCTCTGTTGATCTCCATATGTGAAACAGGCATGCATATGCGCTTCTTGCTTTATTTATTCTGGAACTGACATCTTCTTCTGTACCGCCGTTTTCGGTAATAATACTACCGAGGTAACAGAATTTGTCTACCAGTTCCACGTCACGATTATTTAGCGCTGTCCGTTCAAGGGTGTTTGCATTTATCCGCATTTCTTTTGTTTTAGTCGGATTTAACCTTAAGCCCGCCGAGCTACTTTCTGTTGCCAATTTGTTTAACATGTTTTTGAGGTCCTGGTGTCTGTGGGCCAGCAAACAGATATCATCCGTGTAGTCGAGATCCTTAAGGCGGTCTAGCAATCCCCATTGTATGCCACCTGTTCTTCTATCTAGAGCGCTGACAAGAATGTCGTTTATTACTATAAGAAATAGTAATGGTGAAAGTAGACATCCTTGTCGTACTCCTGAGCTCACCTCAAATCTGTCGGATAATTTTCCATTATGGAGAACTCTGCATTTGGAATTCTTGTATAGAGCTTTTATCAATTCTATTATTTTGTCCGGCAGTCCACGTTTCCGTAGAGCTCGCCATATAAAGCTCCTATTGACCGAGTCGAACGCTTTCTCATAGTCTACGAAAGCAAGGTAAAGGGGGATCGGAATTCAGTAGACTGCTCCACTATGATTCTCAAGGTGTTAATATGGTCTATGCAGGAGCGGCGCTTTCTGAATCCAGCCTGCTGTCTTCTAAGCGTTCGATCTACTGCCTCTCTTATCCTAGATAGTAATATATGGGACACGATTTTTCCCACAGTAGATAATAAACAGATGCCTCTCCAGTTGTCACATATTGTTAGGTCCCCCTTTTTTGGTATTTTGACTATGGTACCTTCCGTCCAATCCTCCGGAAAGGTACAGGTGTTCCATGCTATTTCTAGGATTGGCTGTAGCGCATCTGCTATGAGGCTTGAGTCGGCTTTCAACAATTCTGGCGGGATGCCATCTTTTCCAGCTGCTTTACCATTGGCCATTGCATGAATTGCGGTTACTATTTCTGCCTTGGATGGTGCACGAGTGGCGATTCTTATTGGCTTTCTCTGCGAGCTCATTTATCTGCCGCCTTTTATCACGCCGGACACTTCTCTTTACCTCCCGGTGTAATTGGGAGTATTCCCGTTCAAGTTGTTGGCGTCTTTCCGGGTCGCTTGTAGAGTTCAAGTTATTTTTGAGGGCCCTTCTGCGTTCTATTTTTTGCCAGGTTGTGTCCGAGATCCAGTGTTGCTGGTTTCTTTGGACATAACCGATGCTTGTTTCCGCTGCTGTTATTATAGCGCCCTTTGTTGTGCTCCACAGCTCTTCAATATTCGTGTCGTCAGAAACGGTTTGCTGGTTTAAGATTTGTTGCAGATTTCCAGCAAATTCTCTCCTTTTAGTGCTCTCCCGCAGAAGGTCTACGTTAAACCGTCTACGGTTTATGGCATCGCGTTGAACGCTTCTGATTGCGGCGATTTTTAGGCGGATAGTTGCTACTACCAAATGGTGGTCACTTCCAGTGTCTGCTCCCCTAAAGCTCCTGACATCCTCCAGAATAGTTCTCCATCTGCGGCTGACGGCCACGTGATCTGTCTGATTTTTCGTTCTACCATCGGGCGATACCCAGGTCTCTTTGTGTATCTTCTTGTGACAAAAGTAGGTTCCACCTACCATGAGTTGATGGGAACTACAGAAGTCAACGAAAAGCTCACCAATAACAATGGTAACTTGGCTTAGGCCTTGATTTCCAATAGTGTGCTCAAGGCCGGTGTTGTTGGGGCCGATCTGTGCGTTTAAATCACCCACGTCTACGGCACCATCAAAATTTTCCAATAACGTCCTGACGATTTGCTCGCTCAATGAAATCATCACGACAGAATTTGACATTTCATAAAATTTTGCACATTTTGCACTTTTTATTACATATTCAAAAACGTGAAACGCATTCTATTAATTTCTGGTCCATTATATTTAAATATCCGCGCTCTTGTTATTTTTTGTAATTTTGCCACTATTGACAAAAAAATCAGTGAAAAAACTTTAGTTCTCCAGTTGTCAAATTCTCTCATTGGAAGGCTCATGGGAAATATTGCACCTAGTCCAGTTACGGCAACTTCAAAATTAGAAAAGATTCTATTTTTCATCACGACGACGTTGACGTTCTCATTGAGCGCAGTCGCGCAAGATTACATTGAATGTGTTTGTACATTTCTGATGGTCGCGTTGGATGAAGCCGTGGACGGTATCATTGCGCGCAGGGCTCACTCTGTCTTCGCATCAAACCGGTTTTGTGTTTGATGCAGATATTAACGATATATTCATTTTTTCTATATCTTTTTCTTATAGCTGTTTTAATGCTTATGTAGTTGTTAAACGGAAATGAAAGGGAGAATTCCTCACAGTTTTCTCGAAGGCGATGTTATATTTGGCCCTTTTCTTAATTGCATGATTGCGCAAATCGATCATGTGCATGTTATTCAAAAGGGAAATTTGCACGCACCATTTGTATGCATGCTTATCTGATTAAAGAAAAAGAGGAGGAAGAAAATTGTAATACCGTTCCAGATGATTCTCAGTGTTTTAATTTTATTAGGTAAAATATTTTAGGTTGCGCAACTGATTTACCGGACATACTTGCAATAAGGCAAGCAACCATGCAATTATGAAAAAGCCCTTTGTTTAGGGTGATGGACGGGAGAGTCTGAAAGATTTGTTGAGCCTAAAGTGAGGAAAAAAAGACGCTTCCCTTCGACCCATTGCGGTAAATTACACTATCCATAACACTTTCCTCACCTCAAACTGGTTTGTGCATCAAGTATCTTTTTCGTGTAACAATGTGATGCCTATGCAGTTGTACAATAAACGCGAAGGATAAGGGGAATTACTCATAGTTTTCGCAGACGCCCCGGTGCGATGTTATATTTGCGCTAGTGTGATGGACAGGAGAGTCTGATAAATTTTCTGAGACAAAAGTGACGAAAAAACACTTGCCTGCGAACCCTTCTCTTTATTATGAACCTTAAGGAATATCTGCCCATTTTTAGCCTTTAACTAACAAAATTGCAGAAAAATCGAAAAATACCCATTTTGAGGGCTAAAAGGGGGGCTTCCCAGGGTATAAAAAGGGGGCTTCCCGGGGTATAAAAAGGGGGCTTCCCGGGGTAGAAAATTGGTAGATTATAAAGGAAGCTCTCTGCCAACTTTCAGCCTGTACCTCATTATTTCCGCTATTTTACCTGTACTATAAGTAAATCATGTTTCTCCACTAAAATATGGCTAAATCTTACACAAAAAAATTTAGCGATAGGTTTATGAAGGTTGGTATATGGCAATTCTTTTATCGTTCTTTTTTATCCTCCGTCTTTGATTTGAAACGAAGTGAAAGGATTAGCGCGGCCATTTTTAGAACCTTCCCCTACTCTTATGCCCGGTTTCACAGTAGTGTTCACTTAAGCTTTCCCTCTGCCTTAAGCTTTCGCTCAACTTATTTTACTGTTTCACAGTAGTGGTTCAAGCGTTGAACTTGGTTCAAAATTTACTTGAACTGAGTGACTAAATTTGGGCACTTAAGCCAAAGCTCAGCTGTTATAGGGCTAATATAAAATTAATAAACTGGTTTTGAAAACAAACAAAACATCTGACTTTATTAAAAAAAAATGTGCTTCTCCTTTCACATAACCTGTTACATTTCATTTTTAACTTCTTCTTCTTATTATTATGACAAAAAAACGTTTGTTTCTTTATTATATATTAATATAGTACTGCCACAGAAACAAGAGAAACTGCTTAAATTCTTCACCTGATGTCGCTCTATGATCTCCAACATCAGGGTATAAGTGAGAGAAATGTCATTAATTTTAGAGAAGTCACAGTGAACTTGTGTTTATTTGTTGATTAATTACAAGTTGGATTTTTCAATTGTAAAAAGAAGAGAGTATTCTACTACAAAGCATGCCGTACAGAGTGCGAATAGATGGAGAGATTATTTATTTGCCGCTCTGAATGGTTCATTTTCACAGGACCCTGAAAAAAACTTTATAATGCAGAGCAAATAAGAATCACCACTCGTGCACAAGACAGAAATTGCAATAGCCAATGGTAAATCTGCTGGAAAAGATGGCATCCCGCCAGAATTGCTGAAAAATAATGCTAATGAGTGAAATTACACGGCCATTCACTTGAGACTCACGTCAAACCTGTCTGTGTATGATTTGAGTATTACACGAAGCACCTAATTTTCAGCCTCTTTTCCGTGTAACGATTCTATTGTCCATGTGGTTGTGTACAAAGCAACAAAAATTCTCATATTTTTCGCAGTCCCAGAGAACAAAATTATGCTTGTGTTAGTGTAATTTGCTGTGAGACCGAAAACATTTTTGGATTTAGAAGTGAGGCTCAACACATACCCTTCCCTGCGCCCCCTTGTCTAAAAAACCGGTTTATTGGAAATATTGGAAAGTGAGTCTGGGAAAGTGATAGGCCGTGTAATTTGACTCAATAGCAGACGCGATACATCCAATCCTGGAACTAACATGGAACACCTGTACCTTCCCGGAGGATTGGTCGAAAGCAAAGCCTTCTACATTTCAAGCCATGCCCTACGAAATCTCACACTCTCATTCAAAGAAAATGGCACTTCAATTTATCTGTCAGAATGGACTTCAGCCAGAATTGACTTCAATTTAGCTGTGAGAAAAGCAATTTTTTAACTTAGTTTTTGCAATAAAAAGTGGTAAAATATTGTATTTTATCACTTTTTACTGCACACGGATTATCAGTGATAAGTTATTTAGTGATCTGAGTTTATAAATTTAAGTGGTTAAGTGTATTTTAAGAGTGTTAATTGATTAGGTGACGTTTTTGTTTACATTCGCGGTGGTTTTTTCGTGTTAATTTAGGGAACGAATGTTGAATTTGTGTAGTAATGGAATTAAAAGTGAATTTAAAGTAGTTAAAAATTATTATAGATGAGTTATTAAAAACATAAGTGCAAGTACTACCACACAAAATGAATAACAATAGTTTTTTCACTTTTCCTTCACATTTTTCTGCACTTATGTTTTTAATAACTATTCTATAATAATCTTTAATCACTTAAAAAGCACTTTTTATTATATTACTACACAAATTCAACATTTTTTCCCTAAATTAACACGAAAAAACCAACGCGAATGTAAACAAAAACGGTCACCTAATCAATTAACACTCTAAAAATACACTTAACCACTCACTTCTTTTTAATTTTTTTTATTAAATCACTAAAGCACTAATCACTGATAATCCATGTGCACCAAAAAGTGATAATATACATTATTTTACCACTTTTAAGTGCAAAAACAAAGTTAAAAAATTGTTTCGTACGGCTTCGGCAATGTTAATTCCACAATTTTGGCACTTCATACACATACATGCACATACCTGGGGCATGGCTTGTAAATATAGAAGGCTTTGGTCGAAAGGTATCATAGTCAAAAAAAGTGGGTGTGTGTACTTATGTACGCGCATTAGAAGTTAGACTTCTTTGGCGTGATTTAAAACTAATGTTTAATTTGCATGCAAATAATTTATTGGATTTTTTTATTATTTGCGTGCGTTGGCAGGTGGAAGCATCATGATGCCGATACGCTCCAGCCTGTCGGTTCTTTTCAGCAATGCTTCGCCGGCTGGATCAGCTTTTATCTACCTGCTAATACTACCGATATTTCTAAGCCTTACTCTCTTCCTTTTGCTTTCTTTGCGCCTTACCTTCTGATGGAGCATATTTAGCGTCTCCTCCACTTTATTCTTTACAACACCCGATGTCAATATGTAGTCTATGATGTTCTCTACTCTGAGTCGTGCCTGAGCTGTCGCTTGCAGATCAGCAGTTTGATCGGCTAATATCGGGCATTCCAATAGGACATGCTCTGTGTCTTCTATCACATTTAGGAATGACGGGGACAGCGAAGACATCTTGTCCGAACCGATGGAGGTATGCTCTGGAACACACATGTCCACTCAAGAACTGTGCGAGGTCGTAACTCATCTCTCCATGCTCTCCCGTGACCATTCCCTCCACAGTAGATTTACTCCACCTCCTTTCCACTACTGAAACAAATGTCACTTCTAAATTATGTTCAATTCCCTAGATTATTCTTCTAATAGTTACTCGATTGAATTGAGCAGCTTTAGGTAACTGAAATATGATACGAAGTGCCTGTTTAGGGAGAAGCTCTTTTGCCTTTCCTCCGTATTACTCAATCAAGGTACTTGGACCTTGACCGATGATGACCTGTTCACGATGCTTGTATCGTGACCAGAATTGTTAAGTCTTATTAAAACCTTGAGGTTTTTTCTTCTCCTTTTTATTTTTCTTTAAATGCAGTCAAGGTACCTTGGACCTCGACTGTTTGATGGTCTGATTGGCGATGCTTGTATCGCAACCAGAATAAAATGCTGAAATTCTATTGAGTTAAAGAAGAAGCAAACATCTTCTTAGTAAGTTCTTGAAAGTGAAAACAACTTCTGTACTTGTTAAAATTCAAAAATGAACTAATTTATTTTTCACAATTTTCACATAATATACAGAACGATTGTCATCACGATCACACAAACCCCTCCATCACGAGGAAAACATTTTCGGTCAGAAAAAATGTCCATCAGCAAAACTTAGTTTACCTTTGGAGATTTTCTCACCGTAAAATTGACCATGAAAATAGACAAGAATTTTCTTATCTGTTCGCGGTGTCGCGTTACGTCTGGATGTTTTGTGTGATCGTGATGACTTGTCGCAATTTGCACATCTAATTTAATTATTTACGAGACAAAACAAAGTTCCATCAAATTTAATTGATGGAATTTTGTTTTGCCTTGACTAAAAATATCAATGTATCGATTTACATTGAACATCTTCCCCCACGTTGGGCGCATGGTCCAATATATCTCAAACTTCAGTGGTGCTGATGATTCTGCTCCTTGGTCGTGGGCACGGCTTTGAACTGACTTTACGATTAGTCATTTTGTGGATGACGATTCTTCCAGCTCCAACTGCTATGATGGTGACCGCCAGAAGTAGCGCAAGGTAGCTTATGACCTTGTGACTGATGACATGTCCTAAATTTTTGTTTGCTAAGCTGGCACGATCTATTTCATGTACCTTTTGTGGAAGTTCGTCCAGTGTTTTTTCTTGGTCGTGGTAATGCCTGTTTTCCTTAAGGATGGCTTCTTCTATTGAAGTTTCATTTGCTACAAGGCCCAGCATGGTGTATGAGGTTCTCATTTTGTTGGAGTAAATCCGATGGCCTTGGATTGTCGTTTGACCGTCCTTAATTACGCAATTTGGCGCGATATTAATCAGTACCGAATCTTGTAGTGTTGCTGAGAAGGCCTCGTTATCGCAAACCACATTGATGGTGTAAATACAATTGGGGCGACCGGCGTAACTAATTTCGCCACGACTGTCAAACACTATAAGAATACACTGGTTCATATGAAGTTGCATATAATTCGGACCACAACCTCAGCTACGGCGAAAACCACAGCAATGAAATCAATCTATTTTCTAATTTGTGGTCGCCGCTCCAAGTTGGCCAACTGAGAAAAACACATTTGACACTTTTTCTTGACTGTTTGTGTTTGTTGAAGTTTTCAATTTTGTTTACGTTTTGTAATAAATTTTAAAATTGGTGTTTTTTTGGTCATTTTTTTAAAAAATTATCTGTATGTTGTTATTTTTATAAAAAAATGAGTTTTGATGAACAATTAATTGAGTTAGTGCGCGAAAAAAAACAATTGTATGATCTCACAGATTTAGGTTACAAAAATGTCCACAAGAAGGAAAAGATTTGGGAAGAAATTGGGAGAAAACTTAATTGCAGTGGTAAGTGTATTTAATATGTACATATATTTAAATATAAATATTTTTATTGTTTTATTGTAGCCGAAAAGTGTAAAAAACGGTGGAAAGGTTTACGTGACACATTCAAGAGAAGTAAAAGATCTTTCCATTTACCGTCAGGTAGTGCTCCACAAGAAGACACAATAAGGTGGAAGTACTACAATCATTTAACCTTTCTAAATGATTTTGAAGGCTATAGAAGGTAATATCAAAATATTTATTTCAATTTTCTTAGTATTGTGATTTCAATATCTTCATTTAACAATTTTAAAATTATCTTTGCAGGACAATTGGGAGTGACAACAATTATAATATTGCACCAGCTGGAGAATATCTGGAATGTTTTAGTATAGGTAAAAAAAATTTTTAGCCTTATATCCATTCCATTTATTTGTCCAATTTTGTAGATGATCCCCTTGAAGTTAGCCAGTCCGAGTACTTAACATTACCAGCAGCAACTGCACCAACATCTGCAATAGCAACAACCTCAGCTGGAGCACCAACCTCAGCTAGAACATCAACAGCAGTAGCATCATCATCACCCACAGCATCTACATCAGGAATGCGAGACAAAATACAAAAAAAGTCTCCAAAAACTATTAATGTTCAAGCTGCTTCAGCAGAGTTGAAGGAGCTCATGTCTTCAGCTTCGCAAGTAATGCAGACAATTCATACAAATAATGCAGAAACAGACACTGAGCTCCTTTTCCTTTCTTTAGCGAGAAAAGTGGATACAGCTAATTTAGCAATATTGGATAAACTGGAACTAGAGACAGAAGTTATAGCCTTAGTGACTAACAAAATAAAACAGTCAATAATGTAAATATTTTGATGATTTTGATGAACGTAACTATAGTTCAATGTGATGTTTTTTTATCTCTGCCTGTTGCGACTGAATTTGAATTAATAAGCAGAGAAATGTGTTTAATTATAATAGTGAATTATATTTTTTTTTGTTTTTTGTTGTACTGAACTTTAATTAAGCAGATAAATATTTATGCATATAGTTTTTATACATCATTTTTTATATATCATAGTGAATTATTTATTTTTGTTTCTTTTTGTACTGAATTTTAATCAAGCATAGAATTATTTATTTTGTTGGTTCATGTACTGATTTTGAAGTATTTTTATTATATTAACTGTCATTCCGAATAACGCAACCTATTCCTGTATCACCATTCAGTAGCATTTATTACTTTTCCAAATAAAAAGAATTTATATTTTATAAATTTATATTTTCATTTTGCAAATCATAAAACTAATTACATAATTCATTCCTTAAATTAAGTGATTGAAGTGAAGCTCTATTAGCATACACATAAAATTTGAATTCATGTTTTCATTTCACATATTATAAAATTAATTAGGTAATTCATTCCTTAAATTAAGCGATTGAAGTGAAGCTCTATTTACATACATATAAACATTTAATTCATATTTTCATTTCGTATATTATGAAAGTAATTACATAGTTCATTCCTTAAATTAAAAGATTGAACTGAAGCTCTATTTGGACCACCTCTGACTGGATTAAGTCCAATTCCTTCTTCACGCCACTGGCCTGGTACTGTCTGTCCATTCCTCTCATGGTCAACGTTTTCATTTTGAAAATACCCTTCATCTTTATGTACCATAAGAAAATTGTGTAGCACAACGCATCCCAATATTATTTTATCCGCATTACTTGGCTTACAATAAATATCTGTCCTTAAGATCCTCCATCTATTAGCGAGGATACCAAAACTATTTTCGATTAACACTCTCGCCTTAGATATTTTGTAATTGAAGTGTTCCTTTGCTGCTTCCAGACTTTTCCCAGGATATGGACGCATTATATTTCGCCTTAATGGAAAAGCTGAATCAGCCACAAAGTAATAAGGAAAACTGTGATCTGTATTTGGAAGACGAGGTGGATCTGGTAGATCTAGTGACTCAGTTAATATTTTTCTTCCGAAGGAACTGCGGCTGAAAATCCCACCGTCACTTTGACTGCCAACAGCACCCACATCAATGTACGTGAATCTATATGCACTGTCACAAATCGCCAAAAGCACAACGCTAAATTTTTGCTTGTAATTGTAGAATAGGGAGCCACTTTTCCGCGGACAAACAATGTTTACGTGTTTGCCGTCTATCGCACCGATGCAATTCGGAACACCTGTTTTGCTATGGAACCCTTCCGCAATCAACCTCCAATCTTGTTGAGTAGGAGGCGATAAATATATTAAGTGGAGTTCCTCCCATAGTGCGTCGCACGTTTCGTAAATTATTTTGCGCACCGTACACACAGATAACTTAAAAGTCCAGGCGAGCATTTGTGGAGGGCAACCATGAGCTAAAAACCTAAAAAATAACATTTTTTTAATTTATGCAATAAAAGATATATTGCAAAATAATGACAATTTAAGGCAATATTTACATTAAGGTCAATGCTAATCGGTTCTCTGGGTCAATAGGTTTCCGCCTAGAAAATCTCCGAAGCCGTTCCTTCAGCAAATTTAACAATAAATTAAATTTATCTAATGTCATCCTAGTTGCCAGCAAAAAATGCTCCGGGTCTTTTTCTTTAAATTTTTTAAAGGAGACTTGGAAAAATCCTTCTTGGTCTCTTGATCGATTCATTTCTCTCACGGCCCATCTTCTTTTTCTTTTATTCGAATGTTCTAAAACCTCATAAATTAAATGCACGATGTACAAAATTGATAAAATTTTTTGAATACAAATTATTTTTTGCACCGCTCTCATGATCTTAAAAAATTACTTTCAAGCAAATTCCAATTAAAAACTTTTTATACCCGCTCAAAAAACAGAAATAATGTTGACAGGTAATAACACGAACAAAGTTGTTGCACCTGATATCATTTCGCTTCGCTCTAATTGTATTCATACGACGAATTTCGCCGCGAATATCGGTGTGGTTGTGTTCGTCGCTGTAGTTGTCGCCCCAATTGTATTTACACCATGATGGTGTTTTGGGCGTTGAAGTCATAAATCCATTGATTTGTGTGCGGTAGCGGTATCCAGATAGATTGCAACTCTAACTTCTTGCAGCGGCATCCTTCGAAAGTTGGTGCATTATTCAAAAATTCCACTTCGCATCTGCCTATATTAGCTTTATGGAATGGGCCTCGTCCAATTCCATCGCTGTAAATGATGCGCCCTTTGCTTCTTGGTGATGTTTACGTCTAGTTCTTCCCACGAATCTTAAAATGTATGCGACAATGCGCTGCAGCCTTCGAAATGAATTCTGGTGGTAGTCGTCGCGAGTTGTGTGGACCGTGGTTAATGCTGTTCGCTTTCTTTCTTCATTGCATTGAAGGCTCTTTATGTATCGTGGTGGCCAAATTGACTCGTCGCCATGCAGGAATGGGGGTCCGTAAAACCAGAGATTACACGACTTGAGTTTTTCTGGAGACATTCCCCTGGATATAATGTCGGCCGGGTTTTCTTTGGACCGCACGTGCCTCCATTGTTGCGGGTTGGATATTCCTTGTATTGCTGCTATTCGGTTAGCGACAAATGTTTGGAATGAGCTTGAAGTCGAATTTATCCAAGCTAACACTATCTCTGAATCGGTCCACAGATGTGTGATGATACCGGTTAATTTTAATGCTTCCTTAGCTCTGTGAACAAGCTCTGCTGCTAGTTTGGCGGCACATAACTCCAATCTTGGAAGTATCACCCTTTTGGTGGGAGCCACTTTTGACTTGGCACAAAGGAGTCGAACGATTATTGTTCCATCTTTGGTGACGGAACGTATGTATATAGCTGCGCCGAAGGCTTTCTCTGATGCATCGGCAAACGCATGAAATTGGGTGCGGCTTGGTATTTGATGGGAGAATACATGTCTTGGGAATTGAATGTTGTCTAGCGATGATAAGCCGTTGCGGAAGTTCATCCAACCTGTGTGTAAATTCATTGGAATGGAGGCGTCCCAATCAAGTCGTAGTTCCCAAAGCTGTTGCAGGAACATCTTTGCTGTTATCACGACGGGAGCTAGGATCACCAGTGGATCGAAAAGTCGTGCAATATCGGACTCGATTGTTCTCTTTGTGACCTTGCGCTCGGTTGTACAGTTGGTTCTTACTTTGAACTCATCGGTTTTTGGCAACCATGTGAGGCCCAAAGTTTTGATGGCCGAGTCCTTTTCATCGGTAAAGTCAAGTTGGATTTCTTGATGTGACGGGTGGATGTGCTGTAACAGACGAGGATGATTTGCGCACCATTTGCGTAAGTTAAATCCCGCTATTTTCAAGATAGCTATTAATTGGGATTGCATTTCTTGAGCGAGGCCTAGGCTGTTGGTGCCGGTCATCACATCATCTACATAGAAATCTCTTTCAAGAATTTCTGCGCCGATTGGATATTTGGTCCTTTCTTCGTTTGCTAGTTGGTGTAGGCACTTAATCGCTAGATAAGGCGCCGATGAGGTTCCGTAAGTGACGGTCCGTAATTGGTAGCACTTGATGGGTTTCGTGGGATCATCTCGCCATAGTATTTGATGAAATCTTCTGTCCCCTTCGTGTAGTAGGACTTGCCTATACATTTTTTGTATGTCCGCAGTGAACACAAATCTGGGCAGTCGGAATCGGAGAAGAATTGTAAAGAGATCATCCTGTATGGTTGGGCCCGTCTGTAGTAAGTCGTTCAACGAAATGTTAGATGATGTCTTTGCTGACGCGTCGAAGACAACTCTAAGCTTGGTGGTGCTACTGTCTGGTTCGAGTACACAGTGGTGAGGAAGGATATAATGCGGAGTTAAAATTGTGTTGATGTCGATTTCCTCCATATGACCCAATTTAAGATACTCTTCCATGAACTCTACATACTGTAGTCGCAAATGGAGATCTCTTGATAGCTTTCTTTCCAAAGCCATGAATCTCCGAAAGGCGATGACCTTTGACTGGCCCAAGCCAGTAGGGTCTTCCGAGAATGGTAACTTCACAATGAACTGCCCTGACGGTGATTTGGCAACCGTCTGACTGAAATATTCTTCACATTGCCTTTCTGCTAGGGTCAGTTGGTTGCTCTTAAGTTCTTCATGTTCTTCAATTTTCCAGAAACGTTCGATGGCTCGATTAATGTTGGCTTCTTCCTCCGTACAAATCCCAGAGAATGCTGAACTTGATGTTGGTTTGCCAATCTTCCCGATCATGATCCATCCAAAGACTGTATTTTGCAAAATTGGCCGGCCTTTGCCGTTTTATTTGTCCTATTGACAGGATCTCATGGTAAAATTCTGCTCCAAGAAGCAGATCGATGTTACCAGGATGTTGAAAGTTGGGATCAGCTAATGGTATGTTCTTCGGAACTGACCATATTGTTATGTTTACTGGTCGGCTGGGTTGAGGAGATACGATTTGTTTCATTACGAATGCCTCCAGTCTGGTAGAGAATCCGTTCAAACGCGATTTGAACACTGCGCTTATTCTCTTTTCGGATTCTTGCCTTCCATTTCCAATGCCTTCAATGTTCAGTGCCGTATTGGAAGGTGTCATCCGTAGCTTCTTTACTGCTTTGTCAGTGATTACGTTCACCTGAGTCGAGGATGGCGCGAACTGCGACCTCTCTTCCTTGGTCATTTACAAGCTTGACCCATGCTGTTGCCAACAAAACGTAGCCGGCTTTACTCAAATTTGTTAATGTGGCTATCATTGCTGCTTGATTAGGGTGTTCTATTGCGGGAGGTTGGCACTTCTTCTGTGTGGCTGGTGTGTCTAGATGTAGTAGTGTATTGTGATTTTTTGAACACTTGGTGCAGCCTCTGAGGGTGCATTTTGGAGTGCTATGCGTTGACTTGAGGTAGTTGTGACAGATCCCATGCTTCCGGACTAGCATCAATCGCGCAGTTGGTGGCATCTGCAGGAATGCATTGCATCGGAAGAGTGGATGATGATCTTTACTGCAAGCTATGCATGCGGCTGGACTGGTTGTTGAAGTTAATGACTTCGCTGTGTGGGGCTTTCGGTGAATCTGATCCGTGGTACGCCCTTTATTGCCAAGGGCTTCGAGAGATTGGAACCGTGTTTGGAGGAACGAGAGAAAATCCTTCATGGACTGCAACTCCTTAGGATTGGCGACTGACCATACAGCGCATGGGTACTCCTATCTAGTTTCTTCACTAAGATGATTAGCAACATAGGGTCCCATTCTGATGTGTTTACGCCTAGATTTTCTAATCCCAAGAGGCATTCTAATGTATCGTGTAATGCCTTAGTATATGCAGCTGATGGAGTGTCGGCTGTGTTGGAAGGTTGATTTAGCAGCTTATTAAGTATTGCTGATACTAATACTCTTGGGTTATCATACCGTTCCTGCAGCATTTTCCACGCTGCCAAGTAATTATCATCTGACAGCATGAAGTGTCTTATTAATCTTTCGGCTTCCCCAGCTACGTTGGTCTTCAAATACCACATTTTTTGGCAATTACTCAAATTCTGGTTATGGACCATTTGTGAGAAAAGATCGTGGAACTGACGCCACTTTAAATAATCTCCGTCAAACTTGGGTAGAATAACTTTTGGTAGCTGTAACATGTGGGAGTTACTTGGAAATTGTTTTACGAAGGTCGGTGGTGACAGTTCCTCGACCTTTGTTGAAAGAAGAACTTGGGCTTCTTGTACTTGGCCTTCAAGTTGTACGTAGTCCTCAAAATTGTATCCCCAGATGGTGGGATCATCAGTCAACTCCCATATGTTGTTGTGGCACTCCTCAATTTGGATCCAATGATGATCAATGTTTTTGATTCGTAGTTCATAGACAGAGCGAGAGAGTGCTGCACTTGCGTCTAATTCCAAATTGGCTAGGAGGCGGTATAGTGCTTTACACATAGCACGATGTCTGCGGATTAATTTGGTTATCTCTGGAACTTCCTTGTAATCTTCCTTTGGTTGTGGAGGCTCCACATGCTTACTGCCTGTTGGCTGATTGGAGACGTTGGCGCCTGTGTTGCCCTGGCTAGTTAAAGATGAGCTTGGATGAGCTTGAATGGGCATATTCCTTCCTGGTCCTGGGGCATTGGTTGCGCCTTCAGTCCGCTGGAATTCACCAATATTTTCTTTGAATAAATCGCTGTACTGGGTGTACAGGTTCAGTGTTTTATCGAAGATATTGTTGGTGAAGTACGGATGATCAAATGGTGGTGGTTCCAATGACCGAATTTCCTGATCAATAGTTTCGAAGAGGGCCCAGGCAGAATCTAAACGCCCTAGCCTGTCTGCAAAATAGTTTGCTGTTGTTTTGCGATCTGCGGGGTCTTTGTTGTAGTTATTGATGACCCGATGGATTTCCTTGGCGTATCCATCAATTTCTTTGACCAATTGGGCCATCGTCATTGTCTCCATCGGTGATGGGGACGACATCTTGTTGTTGTTGTGAATCGGGACCTTGACCGAATTGTTAAGTCTTATTATACCTTGAGGTTTTTTCTTCGCCTTTTTATTTTTCTTTAAATGAAGTCAAGGTACCTTGGACCTCGACTGTTTGATGGTCTGATTGCGTTGCTTGTATCGCAACCAGAATAAAATGCTGAAATTCTATTGAGTTAAAGAAGAAGCAAACATCTTCTTAGTGAGTTCTTGAAAGTGAAAACAACTTCTGTACTTGTTAAAATTCAAAAATGAACTAATTTATTTTTCACAATTTTCACATAATATACAGAACGATTGTCATCACGATCACACAAACCCCTCCATCACAAGGAAAACATTTTCGGTCAGAAAAAATCTCCATCAGCAAAACTTAGTTTACCTTTGGAGATTTTCTCACGGTAATATTGGTGGTCAGTCATCAGCGGAATAGGGGGAATAACATGTAGCATAACATGCACGTGCCGTAACTATTCCGGACTGATGGAAGTGCGATCATAACCTCCCAGCGGTGGCCACTGGTAACTATCCTATGAGAGAGGATAGGCTAACATGATCGGGCTAGTCCCTTCCAAGTAAGGTTGGCGTGAGGCTAATAACCTCACCCGTAAAAAACAAACATTACGGAACGAGCAACATGCCTCGGATACTGGAAAAAACGACGACGACCACGGCAACGAAAAAGGCAAAATGATTTAAGAATTTTCTCATGGAACGTACGAACTCTGTACAGAACTCGAGCTGTACAACATCTGGCCGATACCCTGTCAACATATAAAGCTGACATTACCGCCATTCAGGAGATGCGATGGACAGGGAATGGTGTTTTGCTGTCATACTAAACACCATGTGCTCGGGGTAGGTTTTATGGTCAGCAAAAGGATGAAGCCTACCATTATCGGCTTTAAAGCAATAAACGAAAGGCTATGTACCCTTCGTGTGCGAGGCAAATTTAAGAACATCAGCCTCATAAACGTTCACGCACCTACAGAAGAGTCCCCGGACGATGAAAAAGAAGAATTCTTCGAAGTAGTTGAACGGGAACTTAATGCCTGCCCCAGATATGATGTAAAAATCATATTGGGGGACCTGAACGCTAAAGTAGGCCGGGAGCCCGTATACAGGCAATATGTCGGCACCCACAGCTTGCATGAGAACACTAATGACAATGGGCAGCGAGTTATAGAGATGGCAGCAAGTAAGAACTTGGTCGTTGCAAGTACCAGATTTGCGCGTAAAGATATCCATAAAGCCACCTGGATATCTCCTGATGGGGCGACTCGCAATCAAATAGACCATGTGTTGATAGACCGCCGCCACCTTTCGGGTCTGATGACGGTACGAACGTACCGAGGTGCCAACTTCGACTCAGATCACTATCTTGTTGGTATGGTGCTCCGAGAGCGCATTACAACGCTGAAAAGCTTTGTATCCGCTGATCAGGCTCGAATCAACACAGCTGCACTACGCAACGAAATGGCCAGAAACAGCTACGGTCAGGCGTTAGAACTCGCGCTCAGAAGAGCAAGTCCTGGGGATGAGATGCCGGGCGTCGACGAGAGCTGGACCCGCCTTAAAAATACTGTCATTAGTACTGCTGATTCCATCTTAGGCAGAAGTCGTAGAGATCGGAACGACTGGTTCGATAATGAATGCAAGCTGGCAACTGAACGTAAGAATGCTGCGTATCGAGCAATGCAGCAGTCTCAGAGAACACGAGCACGCGAAGAGAAATATAAAGAGCTCAGAAAAGAAGAAAAGAGAATTCACAAACGAAAAAAGGAAGCCTGGGAGAAAAATCTCGTTTGTGAACTAGAACAGTACAGAGAGCGACGGCCGCACCAGGCGCGGGAGTTCTACCGAAGAGTACGCGGTATGACGCAATTCACACCTCGTTGCACATACTGCAAGGACAAAGAAGGGAATCTGATCACCGATCCTCAAGGCATCTTGGAGCGATGGGAAGAGCACTTTCATGAATTGCTAAATGGCGAGCTAACTGAGGATTTGGAGGCTCCACCAATATCTGACGATAATGCTACGCTGTCACCACCAAGCTTAGCAGAAGTTAGCAGTGCCATCACCCGGCTCAAAAACAACAAGGCCTCGGGTGCAGACGGCATCCCTGCGGAGCTGGTTAAATATGGAGGGCCTACATTACAGCAAGCGATTCATGAATTAATTGTGCAAGTATGGGAGCAGGAAGCGATGCCAGAAGACTGGAGAAAAGGCATCCTCTGCCCGGTACATAAAAAAGGAGATATCACAACGTGCAGCAATTATCGTGGTATAACCTTGTTGAGTACCGCGTATAAGATATTCTCCGCCATCCTACAAAACAGGATGGCCCCATACGCTAGAAATATCGTAGGCCAATACCAGTGTGGCTTCAGCCCAGGCAAATCAACAACCGATCAGATTTTCACTTTGAGGCAGGCTATGGAAAAATGTCTAGAGTTTCAAAACTCAATCCAACACCTCTTCATAGACTTTAAAGCCGCCTATGATAGCATAGCCAGAGTAGAACTCTACAAAGCCATGATAGAATTCGGCATTCCCAATAAGCTGACAAGACTATGTAGGTTGACCATGACCAATGTGACAAGCCAAGTAAAGGTATCCGGAACACTGTCCAGACCAATCAACATCTATAATGGACTCCGACAAGGGGACGGTCTGGCCTGCCTCCTTTTCAACCTGGCGTTGGAGAAAGTGATCCGAGATTCGGGCGTGACATCAAGGGGCACAATCCTTCACAAGTCCACCCAATTACTGGCTTATGCAGACGACATTGACATCATTGGAAGAACATCAACAGCTGTACAAGAAGCTTTCATCCAGATTGAGCGCGCGGCAGGAAATCTGGGACTGCACATCAACGAAAGCAAAACAAAGTACATGGTGGCCTCGTCTGCAAGAACACCTAACATTGGTCCCACAATCAAGGTAGAGGAACACGAGTTTGATGTGGTAAAATCATTTACCTACCTTGGGTCAATAGTAGCAGCCGACAATAGCATGGAACCTGAAATACGCGCACGACTGCTAAAAGCCAACAATGCCTACTATAGCCTGTCAAGGCTCTTCAAATCCAAGCATCTAACCATAACGTCTAAACTTTTACTATATAAGACGATGGTCTTGCCGGTCCTCACATATGCATCCGAAACGTGGGTGCTTAGCAAAAAGCACTCTAACCTCTTGGCGGTGTTCGAGAGGAAAATACTTCGGAGGATTGTTGGCCCCGTATGTGAGGAAGGACGATTCCGGAGACTACAACGACGAGATCTACGAGCGCTATCGCGACATAGATGTTGTGAAGAAAATAAAGCTCGGTAGGCTCCGGTGGGCAGGACATCTAGCTCGTATGAGTGAAGATGAGCCTGCTCGGAAAGTTCTCTGCGGTAAGATTTATGGGGTGCGACAGCGAGGGAGACCCAACCTCCGCTGGAAGGATGGCGTAGACCAGGACGCTCAGAGCATAGGGATGCCAAACTGGATGGCATCGGCTCAGAATCGGGACCGGTGGAGAGAACAGTTGCGAGAGGCCAGGACCGGATCCCGGTTGTAGAGCCGTTAAAGAAGAAGAATATTGACCATGAAAATAGACAAGAATTTTCTTATCTGTTCGCGGTGTCGCGTTACGTCTGGATGTTTTGTGTGATCGTGATGACTTGTCGCAATTTGCACATGTAATTTAATTATTTACGAGACAAAACAAAGTTCCATTAAATTTAGTTGATGGAATTTTGTTTTGCCTTGACTGAAAATATCAATGTATCGATTTACATTGAACAGTGCCTTTGAACTATTTTGTTTTGGTGGACTTGGAAACACATTTTTCTAGACAAGTTGTTCTTATTTACACAGGTTATACAGGTTTTTATGCGCCCCATGTTTTTATTATAGTCTGTTAAAAGTCCCAGAATATTACTTAATTCGCTGACGCAGCGACACAAAATGCCCCTTGGTAAACGACATGACAAGACAGCACTGCTACAATTCCAGAAGGGCCATGATTGTGTTCTAATTATTTTCTAGTTTTTGGTACAGCAGATTTAAAATAAAACCATTTAACTTAAAAGTTTTTTTACCCATTTTTATTATATTCCTTTTAGTCTCAATTCTGTCATTTTTGGATTTTACTTTTTACAAAATTCTGGTGAAGTGATTTGTTATGCATACCATATTTCCAGCGCCATTTTGAATTTTCTAATTTTGACAACAAATTTATTATTTCCGACGTTAAAACACCCCCAAATAGCAATTTTAAGTGAAATCGAATCGTAATTGCCAAAATCGTACCGCCATATTGGCGCCGCCATTTTGATTTTATTAAAATTTTGCCCACAGATTCGTCATTTGGGACCTTAAAAACTCCCCGATACCGATTTTCAATGGATTCGGTACACATTTGCAAAATTCATCCGCCATTTGGTGGCAGTTGGTGGCATCTGCAGGAATGAATTGCATCGAAAGAGTGGATGATGATCTTTACTGCAAGCTATGCATGCGGCTGGACTGGTTGTTGAAGTTAATGACTTCGCTGTGTGGGGCTTTCGGTGAATCTGATCCGTGGTACGCCCTTTATTGCCAAGGGCTTCGAGAGATTGGAACCGTGTTTGGAGGAACGAGAGAAAATCCTTCATGGACTGCAACTCCTTAGGATTGGCGACTGACCATACAGCGCATGGGTACTCCTATCTAGTTTCTTCACTAAGATGATTAGCAACATAGGGTCCCATTCTGATGTGTTTACGCCTAGATTTTCTAATCCCAAGAGGCATTCTAATGTATCGTGTAATGCCTTTGTATATGCAGCTGATGGAGGGTCGGCTGTGTTGGAAGGTTGATTTAGCATCTTATTAAGTATTGCTGATACTAATACTCTTGGGTTATCATACCGTTCCTGCAGCATTTTCCACGCTGCCAAGTAATTATCATCTGACAGCATGAAGTGTCTTATTAATCTTTCGGCTTCCCCAGCTACGTTGGTCTTCAAACACCACATTTTTTGGCAATTACTCAAATTCTGGTTATGGACCATTTGTGAAAAAAGATCGTGGAACTGGCGCCACTTTAAATAATCTCCGTCAAACTTGGGTAGAATAACCTTTGGTAGCTGTAACATGTGGGAGTTACTTGGAAATTGTTTTACGAAGGTCGGTGGTGACAGTTCCTCGACCTTTGTTGAAAGAAGAAGTTGGGCTTCTTGTACTTGGGCTTCTTGTACTTGGCCTTCAAGTTGTACGTAGTCCTCAAAATTGTATCCCCAGATGGTGGGATCATCAGTCAACTCCCATATGTTGTTGTGGCACTCCTCAATTTGGATCCAATGATGATCAATGTTTTTGATTCGTAGTTCATAGACAGAGCGAGAGAGTGCTGCACTTGCGTCTAATTCCAAATTGGCTAGGAGGCGGTATAGTGCTTTACACATAGCACGATGTCTGCGGATTAATTTGGTTATCTCTGGAACTTCCTTGTAATCTTCCTTTGGTTGTGGAGGCTCCACATGCTTACTGCCTGTTGGCTGATTGGAGACGTTGGCGGCTGTGTTGCCCTGGCTAGTTAAAGATGAGCTTGGATGAGCTTGAATGGGCATATTCCTTCCTGGTCCTGGGGCATTGGTTGCGCCTTCAGTCCGCTGGAATTCAGCAATATTTTCTTTGAATAAATCGCTGTACTGGGTGTACAGGTTCAGTGTTTTATCGAAGATATTGTTGGTGAAGTACGGATGATCAAGTGGTGGTGGTTCCAACGACCGAATTTCCTGATCAATAGTTTCGAAGAGGGCCCAGGCAGAATCTAAACGCCCTAGCCTGTCTGCAAAATAGTTTGCTGTTGTTTTGCGATCTGCGGGGTCTTTGTTGTAGTTATTGATGACCCGATGGATTTCCTTGGCGTATCCATCAATTTCTTTGACCAATTGGGCCATCGTCATTGTCTCCATCGGTGATGCGGACGACATCTTGTTGTTGTTGTGAATCGGAACCTTGACCGATGATGACCTGTTCACGATGCTTGTATCGTGACCAGAATTTTTAAGTCTTATTAAACCTTGAGGTTTTTTCTTCGCCTTTTTATTTTTCTTTAAATGCAGTCAAGGTACCTTGGACCTCGACTGTTTGATGGTCTGATTGCGATGCTTGTATCGCAACCAGAATAAAATGCTGAAATTCTATTGAGTTAAAGAAGAAGCAAACATCTTCTTAGTGAGTTCTTGAAAGTGAAAACAACTTCTGTACTTGTTAAAATTCAAAAATGAACTAATTTATTTTTCACAATTTTCACATAATATACAGAACGATTGTCATCACGATCACACAAACCCCTCCATCACAAGGAAAACATTTTCGGTCAGAAAAAATATCCATCAGCAAAACTTAGTTTACCTTTGGAGATTTTCTCACGGTAATATTGACCATGAAAATAGACAAGAATTTTCTTATCTGTTCGCGGTGTCGCGTTACGTCTGGATGTTTTGTGTGATCGTGATGACTTGTCGCAATTTGCACATGTAATTTAATTATTTACGAGACAAAACAAAGTTCCATTAAATTTAGTTGATGGAATTTTGTTTTGCCTTGACTAAAAATATCAATGTATCGATTTACATTGAACAGTGCCTTTGAACTATTTTGTTTTGGTGGACTTGGAAACACATTTTTCTAGACAAGTTGTTCTTATTTACACAGGTTATACAGGTTTTTATGCGCCCCATGTTTTTATTTTAGTCAGTTAAAAGTCCCAGAATATTACTTAATTCGCTGACGCAGCGACACAAAATGCCCCTTGGTAAACGACATGAGAAGACAGCACTGCTACTATTCCAGAAGGTCCATGATTGTGTTCTAATTATTTTCTAGTTTTTGGTACAGCAGATTTAAAATAAAACCATTTAACTTAAAAGTTTTTTTACCCATTTTTATTATATTCCTTTTAGTCTTAATTCTGTCATTTTTGGATTTTACTTTTTACAAAATTCTGGTGAAGTGATTTGTTATGCATACCATATTTCCAGCGCCATTTTGAATTTTCTAATTTTGACAACAAATTTAAATTTATTATTTCCGACGTTAAAACACCCCCAAATAGCAATTTTCAGTGAAATCGAATCGTAATTGCCAAAATCGTACCGCCATATTGGCGCCGCCATTTTGATTTTATTAAAATTTTGCCCACAGATTCGTCATTTGGGACCTTAAAAACTCCCCGATACCGATTTTCAATGGATTCGGAACACATTTGCAAAATTCATCCGCCATTTTGAATTTTCAAATTTGACTACAGAATCGTCATTTGTGGCCCTAAAAATTCCCCAATACCGATTTTCAATGGATTCAGAACACATTTGCAGAATTCATCCGCCATTTCACTCCCTTGCCCAAAAAAAGCTCGTGCTCCCACAACCATGGTCCCTCGTGTACGAATGGCCATAGTGGACCAGTTTACTGGATTACGATCCCCTTTTTACCTTGCTTCCATCGACTCCATATAACAATTCCAAATGCAGAGTTCCCCACAATGGAAAATTATCCGAAACTTTGAGGTGAGCTCAGCAGTACGATAAGGATGCCTACTTTCGTCGTACTCGTTCTTATAGTAATAAGCGGCCATATCCTTTTCAAAAATGCTTAAAACTAAAGACTAGAAAAATCACACAATTTATCAACCAAAAGCAAAAATTTCCCCATCTGATTCAACCACATTGGCCTGCAAAATCCAGTGAACTAAGTTCAGCTGAACTGAGCACAAAAACAAACTGTGAAACAGTTTTGACTTGAGCTAAAGCTCAAAATTACTGCTCAGGTTCAGTTGAGCAAAAGCTCATATCGAGACTGTGAAACCGGGCATTAATGTACGTTGACTAGTTGGAAAGAACCCCGGTACAATGTATATGGAAATTGGCTTTCGGTGAAAAAAATTAACGTGGATATTCTGATGCGGAAGACCATTCTGAACAAATTTCTTGCTGGGCACTTTTTCAAAAAACGTCACTGGGAAAAAATACAGAGGATTCAGACAATCCGCACGCTACCGCCTTTCCGTCGGCCGACAGATATTTAACTGTAGCTAACGCTAAAGGCCGCTGGTCAAATGGTCAAATTGTATGTACATCCATGCTGTACCATGATTTTCATCACACCTACGCGCGCATCGATAGTTTTGGTTGTACTTCCGCACTTCGATGTGCATCCAATTTGACCGTGTATATGACGAAAAACAGGTTAGCCAGGGCGCCGGCAGCATGGTGCAACTGCACCACCTTTGTTTGATAAAAATGCTCAACTTTTTAATTTTTAAGCATTAAAAACAAAACAATATAATTTTTCTTTAATAATTGTAACCTACGTGGTTTCTCTACGAACTTTGAAATTACTTCGGTTAGAAAATCTTCATTATCAACAGTTGGAGACTCATCATACATAATCGTTGTTCGCACTTGATTTTGTCCAAGAGTCTTCACTCTTCTCAATGTGCTAAATGAGCGTTCTACCGTACATGTTGTTATAGGAAGTGTGAGGCCAATTATGGATAAAATGGATAAATGGATGGATAGATAAAAACTTTTGGCGCTTTCCAAAAAATAATGTATTCAATATTTGACCTAACTAGGTTTATTTTGGGCCCAAGTTGCATACCATCATGAGTAAAAATAAAAAATGGCCTTACAACGGGCGATCACTGGCCTCTTTGCTTTTTAAGGGGCATATGATGGCCGTAGAGTTTTTAACCATTTTTAATGGGAGCACATACGGCCTCCCGCCGGCCAAACTTGACCAAAAGATTTAAATCGCCAAGTACTGAGCTGTACACATGGGCATTCGACGGCAAATTTGAGCCAAAAATAGAATCTGCACCAAATGTATTGTGGATGTGTTTTATGGGAACTTGATGATTTTCGTTATGTACAATGGTCATGGGCGTAACTAGAGAATTTTTCTAGGGGGCGAGGTCCTTTGTCTTCGAAATGAAAAGTACCGTAAATTGTTCAATAAAACACAGAATATGTATCATCCAAATTTATTCAAAGTAGGCCGCTTCCGAAATAATAGACTTATGCCAACGAATAACCCAATTCATCAAAACATTTTTTAAACGCATTTTTTGGTATCGACTTCAGTACTAGATGTATAGAATCGACTTCAATATATAGATGTATATTAAAAAGAATTTTTTTTAATGGCATATACAAACAACCAGGGAATAATATTAAGCGTATATTTGTCGGTGTGTGTGGGGGGTGTACGGCCGTACAGTCCTGCAAACAGCCTTCTGATGCCCGTCACATGGCCGAGGACTATATTTCAATCACGGTCGGTGTTTGCCCGTTGTAAGGCCATCTTTTATTTTTACTCGGGATGTTGTGGCTTTAATAATAAAGTTTTCCAACAAAGATGTTTCATAGAAATCCTCAGTTCTTGAAACAATTTTTATAAACTCTTGCTTTGTTAACAATTTCATTTCATAGGGATGAAGCTGCAGGCCCGCAAAAGGTGTATTATGGTTTTCAGAAAAACGTTCATTCAATGATGTATCTAATAATAGAATCAAAATAAGGAATGAATATTAATCTTCTATAATATTCTTCCACAGAGTCTGCTGAGTGATTTGACTATCGTTGGAAATATTTTGAACATCTTGTGTTGCCGCTGTCGTTGGGATTATTTTGGTTGGGAATATTTTTAACAGGGACAATTTTTCCAAAGCATTCATTATTTCTATAAAATTTCGTTTAAAAATGCGTATTGCCTTATGTTTGGCTGACCAGCGAGTTTCACACAGTAAAGGAATATTTGGAACCATATTTCTTCTTAGAGCCGGTTTAGACGGTACGCTCCAGCGCATGTGCCTCACGAACTTTGTGGATAAAGGGAGAAGTGGGGTGGTACCTCTCTTCATTCCCACTCCTCCCTTCATCACCAAACGTTCGTGAGGCACATGCGCTGGAGCGCAGCTTGTTTTGTTTACCTTGTAAGTACTCTATATCAAAATTGTATTCCTGTAATTTCAGGATCCATCGTTGATTCCTTTGTGAAAATTCCTTTCCCTTGAATTTTGAGTTTAAATATTTTATAGGAGCATGATCAGAAATTATTTTAAACTTTCGACCATATAAATAAGGCCTGAAATAGTTCACGGAATAAACTATGGCCAGAAACTCCTTGTCGGTTACACTATAATTCTTTTCGTGATTATTCAAGGTTCTTGAGACGTAGCAAATTGGGTGACTGTCTTGAGACAAGACTGCTCCAATTGCATAATCACTTGCATCCGTTGTAACGACAAATTGTTTTTCATAATTAGGGAATTTTAATATTGGGTGAGATACCAGAAGCAATTTCAATTGTTCGAATGCTTCCACATATTGCGGATCTTTAGTGTTAATTGTCGTATCTTTTTTCAAATATTTTATTAAAGGATATGCTACCTTTGAATAATCTTTTACAAATTTACGGTAGAATCCCGTCATTCCCAGAAAGCTTTTCAGTTGCTTCTCTGTCTTGGGTAATTTTACATTAACTATATCGTTTATTTTGCAAGGATTGGGTCTTATTCCCTCACTTGTCAAAATATGCCATAAGAATTCCGTTTCCTTATTCATGAAACTGCATTTATCAGCTTGAATCTTCAGGTTATGCTCAGTTAATCTTTTGAATATTTTTCCAGCGAATTCAAATGTTCTTCTAGAGTTGTCGAAAAAATTAAAATGTCGTCTAAATAGACAACACAAATTTTATTTATATAGTCTCTAAGAATTTCATTTATTAAACGTTGGAAAGTTGCGGGGGCGTTTTTCAGCTCAAACGGCATTCTCACAAATTCAAAAAGGGCCGATGCTGATAAAAAGGCTCTTTTTAATGGTTTTATTTAGCTTCACCTCGTATATTTGTTTGTTTGTTTGTTTGTTTGTTTGGTTCAAATCTTGCGACAGCTTTTTCGTCTACTTCTACTGAACCGATTCTTATGAAATTTTGCCCACACATTGAGCTCCCGTGACAATGCAATCTGACAATTTTGTACAAAAATCAAGATGGCGGTTCCAAGATGGCGGACGAATTTTCCAATTGTGTTCCCATTCCATTGAAAATCGGTATCGGGGGGTTTGTAGGGCCACAAATGACGATTCTGTGGTCAAAATTTAAAAATTCAAAATGGCGGCGCCAATATGGCGGATGAATTTTGCCAATGTGTTCTGAATCCATTGAAAATCGGTATCGGGGGGTTTGTACGGCCACAAATGACGATTCTGTGGTTAAAATTTAAAAATTCAAAATGGCGGCGCCAATATGGCGGATGAATTTTGCCAATGTGTTCTGAATCCATTGAAAATCGGTATCGGGGGGTTTGTAGGGCCACAAATGACGATTCTGTGGTCAAAATTTGAAAATTCAAAATGGCGGCGCCAATGTGGCGGATGAATTTTGCCAATGTATTCTGAATCCATTGAAAATCAGTATCGGGAGGTTTGTAGGGCCACAAATGACGATTCTGTGGTCAAAATTTGAAAATTCAAAATGGCGGCGCCAATATGGCGGATGAATTTTGCCAATGTGTTCTGAATCCATTGAAAATCGGTATCGGGGTTTTTTAGAACCACAAATGACGATTCTGTGATCAAAATTTAAAAAATACAAAATGGCGGATGAATTTTGCAAATGCGTCCTAAATCCATTGAAAATCGGTATTGGGGAGTTTTTAAGGTTAAAAATGACGAATTTGTGGTCAAAATTTTAAAAAATCAAAATGGGAAATAATGAATCTGTTGTCAAAATTATAAAATTTAAAATTCACCAGAATTTTGTAAAAAGTAAAATCGAAAAATTACTGAATTAAGACTAAAAGGAATACAATAAGGTTATTTCATTGGAATAATTTTTGATGTTTTGAATGCACCCAAGTTAAGGTTTCTGTATTGTGCCGAGAACTGTGTGGCGTTAGGGTGGTTAAAAATGATACGTCGTTAGCGATACACCAACCAAGTCAACGTTAGAAACGTGCCGAGGACTGTGTGGAATTAGGATGGATAAAAATGATATGTCGTTACCATTTCAGCCTCAAGGCTGGGCACACCTTGTTGTATAAGAGCCTTGCCCCTCTACATGGACCTCTGGTGGGGTCGACTATTATTTGTCCAATACTCGTGGGAACAATATGAAAGAAAAAATTAATAAAAAAATTGAAACTAAAACACAGCGAAAAAGGAGGCTAGAAAAAGCGAGGAAAGAGTATAGAGCAAAGCGCACTAAAATGAATGAAGACGACAGGCATGCTGAACTACAAAGTAGACGGGAACAGGCAGTTGGTGAGTTCGCTATCGATAAGGCGTTAAGAGTATACCCAACCAACCAACAGGTTCACAATCACAACAATGCGGTTCTTAATTCGTTCCGAAACAAAAGTGCCCCTATATACAAAATCAAAGCCCAGAACCAGCTGGTAGATGGCACACGAAATATGGACAACGTTAATATAATCGATATCATACCAGCAGATATTAACAAGACAGAAGGTTTACCACAAGAACTTGAATTATTCGTAGGAGCCAAAGTTATGTTACGTGCTAACGTCGACGTCTCGAAAGGGTTGGTGAACGGCGCTATCGGCTACATCACAGAGATTGTATGGCCTCAGTTTCGTAGGACGCAAATGTATGAAACAGATATACCATCTGTTCAAATTGATTTTGAAAGAGACGGCGTACACCTTATTCATCCTCAAGCCATACAATTTCCAGCAAAATTTAATTATGGAACGGCCGAGAGAAGGATGTTGCCGATAATTTTGTCATGGGCCTCCACTGTCCATAAAATGCAGGGTAGTACTGTTGACCATGCTGTAGTGTATTTGGGCTCCAAACTGTTTGAGGAAGGTCAAGCGTATGTAGCATTGAGTCGCGTAAGGGCTTTGGAAGGGCTATGTATTGAGGAGCTTGATTGTCAGAAATTAACAGGTAAGAAACCGTGCAGTAAAGATGCAATGAAAGAGTTGGAAAGGATGAGGAGTTTGCATAATGATACGAGCCAAAATCAAACTAAAAACTAGAAAATAAAAAAAATAGGTAAAAAAACTTTTAAGTTAAATGGTTTTATTTGAAATGATAAGCTGTACCAAAAACTAGAAAATAATTAGAACACAAACATGGACCTTCCTGAGATTCCGACGTCTGGTAAGAAATCATGCAATAGTAGCCGTGCTGTTTTCTTATGTCGTATGCCAAGGTACCCTTTGTGCCGCTGCGTCAACGGATTAAGTAATATTCTGGGACTTTTAACAGACTAAAATAAAAACATGGGGCGCATTTGAAATATATTGGTGGGCTTGGAAACACATTCTTCTAGACAAGTCGTTCTTATTTAATTATACAGGTTTTTATGCGCCCCATGTTTTTATTTTAGTCTGTTAAAAGTCCCAGAATATTACTTAATCCGTTGACGCAGCGACACAAAGGGTACCTTGGCATACGACATAAGAAAACAGCACGGCTACTATTGCATGATTTCTTACCAGACGTCGGAATCTCAGGAAGGTCCATGTTTGTGTTCTAATTATTTTCTAGTTTTTGGTACAGCTTATCATTTCAAATAAAACCATTTAACTTAAAAGTTTTTTTACCTATTTTTTCAATATCCTTTTCTGCAACCAGAATTTGGTGATGCCCTTTTGCAAGATCTATAGAGCTAAAATATATTGCTTTCCCTAACTTATCAAGTATACTTTCTATATTTGGAAGAGGGTATTTATCGTCAATTGTGATCTGATTAAGCTTTCTGTAATCTACGACTAACCTATTTTTTAGTATACCCGAATTATCTCTTTTCTTGGGAATTACAAATGCTCTGGAACTATATCGACTGTGACTTTTTCTTATTATACCCTGTTTCTCTAATTCATCAATTTGTCTTCTCAATTCTATTTCATGTTGTGGAGGATAACGAAACATCTTCGAATTTATTTGTTCGTCGGTTGTAGTCTTTATTTCATGTACTTTTTTTTTTTAGTTTATAGAAGCATTTATTTCACTTACCATCTATCTTAATATAAATTTAACTAATGCTTAAAGTTAATTATTCTAGCCTATTCTAATCTGTCTAACTTACTGGCCCTCAGCAGGCACTCTAAATTAATCTATATCTTATCTAAATTATGCCTTTCAGCTAAAACTTCTATATTTTTACATTATAAAAAAGGATCTTTATTTTTAGCTTACTTCTAAGAAAAATTAATAAAGAAAAAAACTTAGAAACTATATATATTTTTTTTTATAAAATAAAACTTAAACTAACTTAAATTACTAAACCTAACTAGCCTAGCTATCTGGGCAGGGGATAGCAGAAGCAGTGCTGATTCGGCTAACCCCCGTCCAGGCGACGGGCTTCCACAGACTCGAGATACACAAAACATCAAGAGTTCATGGAAGCCCGCACTATCTATTCCCCTAATAAACGACACAGGTCTTAAAAGGCATCTTAATACTAAAAGAGACTATCTGGACGGGGGACAGCGGAGGTGTTACTGCCTCAGGTGGCCCCCGTCCAGGCGACGGGCTTTCATGGATCCGAGTTTGTGAGAACAACAAGGGTTCATGAAAGTCCGCACCGTTACCCTAGCTTACTTAACCTATATTTATTACTATTGTAAAGACTAGAACTAGATCCTATCTAAGTCTAGGCTAATGCTTAAAGAACTAATCTATATCTAAGTAATACTAATCTATATTATTCTTTAGGGCGAATACGCAATAATTAGTCGTCCTCCAACCACCAGTACAAAGTGCTGGCGTTGGCGGCTTCTTTTTTGTCCCTTTCTGAGATTCTTGTACTGAACCTCAAGAGATCCTGAACATTCCCATCCTCTTCGCTAAAAGCATATCGCTTGTCACACGCCCTGCGATGCAAGTGGTATAAGAGAGGCACCCCCGATCTATCTTGGACCAATCTTTTTGAATCCAGATAGACAAATGCCTCTGGAGGAATAAAGCCGCGTTCACAAGCTGTTTTGTGGTATCTCGCGTTCGGGTAGAACGCTCCCGGAATGAGAGGATTGTCGCTCTCCGTCGCTCTGACAATATGGCCTCGAATCAACTTGATTATGAAGTTGTCGATCCTATTAACAAATGCCTTATCGTAAAGAATATTGTTGGCGTGAAACTTCGTGAAGCCAGATTCGGGTGTCCGATACAACCTTAAGCACGCCCTTAAGCATTGTCTTTCGAAAGCCCGAAGCTTTTCCATATAAAAAGGGGATATGTTGAACCACACTGGGCAACCATAAGTTAAAATCGGTCTGACCAAGGCTTGATAGCAGATCACCTTCACCCGTGAGCTTAGGTGTCTGCTATAAAAAAGCCTTTTTGTCATGTGAAACGCCTTGTTTGCCTTGTCAAGAGCAGCACTCACATTTCTATTGAAATATAAGTACTGATCCAGCCAAAGACCAAGGTATTTCACTTCCGATCTCTTTTCTAATGCTTGTCCAGCATTGTTCGAAATTCGGAAATTTTTCCAATTCCTCTGAACATCGTAAGAAGCTCTGTTTAAAACAGTCCGAAAGAGGATCGATTCGCATTTGCTAAAATTGATCTTCAACTTCCAATCATCACTATAGCGTTCGATTGTTACGAAGTCACGTTGCAGGAGCGTCTGGATCACTCCAATCTTCGGCCCCGTCCTGTACACAATCAGGTCATCCGCGTACGCTAATGCGAAGCGGAGTGAACTGATTAGGTCACTCGTAAAGATATTAAATAAGAGCGGCGAGTTTACCGCACCTTGTTGCAGACCGTTTTTAATGTCAAAGACCCTACTTGATGTGAAGTTGCCACTTTTGACGACGAACTTCTTCTTGGAAATCATATTATAGATCGTGTATAGCTGAGGTCCGGTCATGCCGAGCCTAACCAGTTTGTAGAGAAGACCTTCGATCCATACTGTATCGAATGCCTTCTCAAAATCGATCAGGCATGCTCCGGTACACTGGCCTTTCATAAAGTTCCAGTGTATGTCTGATACCAATTTCGACACGGCATGAATAGTATCGTGCCCTGCCCGGAATCCGAATTGGTTATCGGGGATTATCTTTTTTTCCTCAACCAATTTGGATAATGATCTATTAATTACTGTTTCAAACACCTTACTGATATTCGGAAGCAGACTTATTGACCGAAGATTCGCAAGGTTACTTTTATCTTTACCCTTCTTGGGTATTGGGTACACCACGGCCGTCTTCCAGTGTCCTGGAAAATGGGCGTTGTTTAACGCATTGTTAAACAGAGTGGTGTATGTGTCTATGGCCACCAGGGGCAAATGCTTTAGGACGATGTTTGGAATACCATCTACCCCAGACGACTTATTGTTTAGACGGCGAAATGTTAACAGCAGATCGATTTTTCTAATGAAAGTAGAATTTAGTTGGGCCGCGGGAATGTCATTCGCTGGGCAGTCTTCACTGAATTCGATGATTGATCGATTCTCGGATTTCCAAGCTTCAATTTCATTAGATAATCTGAAATGGTTCAGTAAGGCCCTATTCTCAAGGTCAGAATTCGCGCGAACACTGGTGTTCACCGAATAGATTCCCTGGTAATAGGCCCCCACATAATCCACCTTCTCCTGCTCGTCCTCTATACAATAATTGTCGTCTATTCGACTGATTTCTTCCGGATCCAAGCCAGCAGACCTCAGTAGCTCTTCATTAGACCGAGTCCGAGGAATGCGCAACTTGTCCAATCGGTTATGTGTTTTACTCCTAAAGATTTTGTTTATCTGTGGGAACATGCTCGCGCTATTAGTTTGAATAGCACGAAGTGTATAGGAAGTGTCATGTCTTCACGAGTGTCCAAGTGTCAGTTTCTGTGTTGTGATTTTTATTTTCTTGTTTCTAATTTATTTTAATTGTAGTCAATTAGTGTCTAAATTATTTGTTTTATGATCACTAATCATTTTTTAAATTGGGTTTTTTATTTTTTTATTTATCTATCTATTTTTCTGTGATAGTGGTTTCTTGTGCTATTCATGTGCTTTTTGTGAAGTTTCTTCATGTCAATTTTCCTCCACCAGTAACAAGATTGGTAACCACTTTTCCCGTGCTGCTTGGCGGTGAATTTGTTTCTTTTACAATATATTTATTATACTTTTTATTCAAAATTGATTTTATATCTATGATATATTATTATTTCCCAGCTTTGGAATAAGTTCATAACCTCATTTTTGTTCTTTCAAATTATTCCCCAAATTTTTGTTTTAAATATTCGCCTGAGGTTATGCAACGTTTTTAAACCCTTAACCTGATACTCAAACTGGAAAAAAGCTTTACTATCAGTTTTGGCGATTTTGTTTTCATAGTTCTGTCGGAACTTATTTTGAAGTTATTTTTATTTATTTTTCTCCCTCTCTCATGGCGGGTCAGCAGTGTTGCAAACTGTGCTCTTCGGAAATCGTTCGAAATGGGATTTCCTGTGATGGTGTATGTGGGGGCGTTTTTCACCCTGCCTGCCTCAACGCTCGAGCCAGTGGCAAATCTTCGGCCCCTAGAGGGTCCACTTGTAACGAATGCTCTGACATTCAACCCTGCCACGTCCTAAGATTAATGAAAGACATCTCGGACGTCTTCCTCGATGGTCACGAGAAAGTCATGGGTCGTCTCAATTCCTTCCCTGGCAATATCTCTCATTTTGAGATGTTAGCCGATGACGTCCAATCGATCAACGTCCGGCTCGACGCGTTGTCCGACACCCTTGCCTCTGTTGCGGCCAACTCGGGTTCTCTGTTGAACAAATTCCACGATATCTCTTCCCGAGTTGCAACGGTCTTCGATTCTATCGATGACATATATTCCGCAATCCACAATCCAGTCGCCACCTCGTCCAGCACTGTCAACTCCTTAGCTTCTCTTCATCCTATATTGGATGACATTAAAAGGAGTACGAGGCATGTTCGGACTGATATTGAATCGCTGTCAACAGCAGTGGTTCAAAATCACAATGCCCTGAATTCTCTATCCATTAAATTTGAAAGCGTCTATGATAGAACTAGCTCTCCCCCAGTGGTGGCAGTATCGGCTAGTGCCGTACAGGTAGGAAAGCAGCTTCTTTCTGCGCCCTGCTCCACTGCTGTTTCTCTTGTGGAAAAAGATACTGATACTCATAACTTCACAACCTTGAACGACCCGGCCATAATATCTGAAGAGGGCCCCTCGGTGGAGGTTGCCTCTAGGCAGGCTCCTGACCACCCGAAAACCCGTGGCAAGCATCGTAAACGCAGATGCAGTCGTAAAGCCACCACTGCTGTCACTGCGAACACCTCTACTAGTTCGCCTATCCCCGCCCTCCCACTCCCAATGGGCTCAACCCATATCTCAGAACCGGATGCAGCATCAACCTCTTCTGTTACAGTCACCGGACCCTTGGGCACTGTGAATACTGAGGCTTCAGTAACTGGCGCCGATCTGATAACGGTACCTAGACCACGTAATATTTTCATCTCGCGTTTCTCACCTGAAACTACGTCCGAAGCAATTAAAGAATACCTAAGGAGAAATGCTGTTGACCCTGCGTTAGTCCCTTGCAGGAAGATCAGCAATGCTTCCAAGCCGGTTGCGTCTTTTGTTCTGACTGCACCGCCCAATATCGCTGAACAGCTTCTAGACCCCACGTTCTGGCCGCCTGGTGCCTTTTCAAAGAGTTTTGTTCCCCGCACACGTGTGCATCGTACTCCTGACACTCGACAGGTTCCAAAAAACTTAAGACGCTTTCCCTCTATTACCAAAACGTGAGGGGTATGAGATCCAAAACCCACGATGTGTTTCTGTCAACTTCGGCCAGTGATTTCGATATAATCGCTTTTACAGAAACATGGTTACACAGTGGGATTCTTAATGCCGAACTTTTCGATACCTCCTTCCAAGTTTTTCGGAGGGACAGATACATTGACTCGGAGGCTCGTGGAGGAGGTGTACTACTTGCCTGTAGTAACCTTCTCAATTGTTGCTTAATAACGCTTCCTAGTTTTTCCAATTCTTTGGACATTGAGCTCCTCGCTCTTAAAGTCTCACTTGTCCATAAGAACCTATTTTTAATTTGCTGTTACATCCCACCAGGTATGTTCAGCACTCTTGACGATAGAGGTCAAAACCTCTATGATATTCTAATATCTTGCATTAATCATATCCAGGATATGATGGACTCTAAAGACGAACTCCTACTTTTAGGAGATTTTAACTTACCCAATGTTCAATGGGTATCTTCCGATGAGGACGATAACTACCTACCTGAAAACATCCTTAATGATAGGGAATCCGACTTTCTGAATTCCTTATTCTCATGCGGTTTGAACCAAATGAGCGGTGTGAATAATATTTTAGGCAGGTGGTTAGATCTTATATTCTTTTCCGACTCAGACAACATGTATGTTGAGCCTAGCTCAATTGTCTTGTCGCCTGTTGATAATTATCATCCTCCTCTCTTACTCAGCTATTGCTTTGCCTTTAACAATAAGCTAATCCCAGAGGAGTCAACCTTTACTTTTAACTTTAAAAAGGCCAATCTTGAAGTACTGTCATCCAAGCTCACTTCGATCGATTTCAATAGATTGCTTTCCTCTAATGAATTGGATGACGACGTAACAAGTTTTTACTCCGTCCTGTATGAAACCTTCGCATCATGTGTACCTATTGAGCCTCTAAAATTGACCAGATCATCCCCACCCTGGTATAATAATGAGTTGAGACACACCAAAAACCAGAAGAATAAACTCTGGAAAACCTACCTGAAGAGAAAAGACACTGCGAGTTTTTATGCATTTCTTAATTGCTATGACCAATTCCATGCTCACTCCGAGGCTCTCTATAAGGAGTACCTTAGGAACATGGAAGGTAAACTGTATGGTGATCCCAGAGCATTCTTTCAATTTATCAACTCTAAGAAAAAAGTTGATAATTACCCGAACACCATGCAATACGAGAATTCTGTTAGTTCTAATTCATCCGAGATTTGTGATAGGTTCGCATCGTTCTTCCTCAAATCTTTCTCGTCTCCTGTCTTCCAACCTCATGAAGACAATTTTCGACACATCAACGCAATACAAACGGCTCAAAACTTATCTCTGTCTATAACCAGGGAAGATATCTCGAAACATATAAATGATCTTCCACAAGATTTTTCGTCCGGCCCTGATGGTGTCCCTCCTGCTGTTCTAAAATCCTGTGCAGGGGCCCTACTGTCTCCTATCCTATGTTTATTTCAGAAATCCCTCAATACAGGGCGCTTCCCAACCTTATGGAAGAACTCTTTTATAATCCCTGTTCATAAAAAGGGTTGTAAGAACGAAATATCTAATTATAGACCGATTGCGAAGTTATCATGTATACCAAAACTTTTCGAATCCATTATTTATTCTGCTATTGCCCCTATCTGCAAGAGACTTATCTCAACTAACCAACATGGCTTTCTTGCAGCTCGTTCCACTACTACTAATTTACTAGAGTTCTCTTCTTACACTGTTCGAGGCTTTGTCACTGGCTGTCAAACTGACTGTGTTTATACAGACTTCAGTAAAGCTTTCGACATGCTCTCTCACTCTATTATAGTTCTAAAACTAAAAAAATTAGGCTTTCCGCATGCCCTGGTTATGTGGTTCCAGTCGTACTTAGCCGACAGAACCTACCAGGTTCTATTCCGCGGTGCCAAATCTAAAAACATCGAGGCGTCCTCTGGTGTCCCGCAAGGAAGTCATCTTGGTCCTCTTCTTTTTATTTTATCAATCGATGACATTGTTACCCTGCTGAGGCACTGTAAAATCCTTATTTATGCCGATGACATCAAACTGTACCGCCACATAAGGAGTATCGAGGATTGCAAACTTCTGCAAGCAGACCTAAACACCTTCTATACTTGGTGTTCCAACAACAACCTGGTCCTTAACATTAGTAAATGTGAGGTCATGACTTTTTGTAGAAAACGTGGCGTTATAACTTACGACTATACTTTTCTCGATAACAAGATCTCCCGCACTAACTCTGTTATCGATCTTGGGGTTAGGTTAGAAAGTAAGTTGGATTTCTCCACCCACATCAATTATATCTCTTCCAAGGGCAATTCAGTTCTGGGATTTATAAAAAGATGGTCCAAAGAATTCAACAACCCCCTTATCACAAAGCACTTGTACATATCTTTAGTTAGGCCTTTACTTGAATACGCCTCCCAGGTATGGTCTCCTTACTACTCCTCCCTTGTCGATAAAATCGAATCGGTTCAAAGGAAGTTCGTCCGTTTTGCACTCAGTCACCTCCCGTGGGATGACCCACTTATTCTTCCGCCTTATGTGAACAGACTTAAATTGCTCAACTTGAGCTCTCTCCATAAGCGTCGCGAGGTCGCTGACGTTATATTCGTTCATCGTTTGTTGAATGACAAAGTTGATTCAGGCTTCCTACGAACCCGTACTTCATTTAGAGTGAACAACTACGACCTGAGAGGTCCACCTCTCTTGTACATTAATTCCTCTAATACCAATTATGGGATGTACGAACCAGTTAACCGCATGCTTATAAATGTTAACAAAAATGCGAGTGCTTTTAGCATGCAAGTTAGCGAAGATGTCCTTAAAAGGACTCTTTTTAATGTGGCGTGACTCCTTGTGTGTCCCACTTTTTCATTGTTTTTGCACGCTTCTCTGTTTGATGTTTTGTGCTCTTAAATGTTGCATTGTTTTTTGTTTTGTGTTTGCATGTCTTAGCCGAGCCACTGTGCAGTGGTAAATGTGACCGCGTTTGTGTGCAGGGACCGGACCGGCTCGGTACAGGAGTGCCGGGGAGGGTTGAGAAGGAACCTGCATTTTCGGTCGCATGCTCGTTCTGCGGTGTTTTTTCTTCTTATACCTTTTTTGGTGCTTTCGGCCGGGTTCGGTCCCTGCACATAAGCGTGGCCCGTTTCTCAGTCCAGCTGAGAAGTGTACTTCTGAGCTAGAAGATTAACTCGATAAAAGTGTAAAAAAAAAAAAATTAGAATCTTGTTCCAGTACAGATTCACTGACTGTGAGTATTGTTGTTTGAGGAGTTGTTGGAGGCTCTGTCTATCTTGGAACTGGCCGTATAGGGATTTCAGTCTGGTCAGTACTCTACTTTTGTATTTTTGTAGTGCGTCGATGGTAGCGTTCTTGTAACAGTCTGTACTGTTTTTTTTCTTCGTCCGTGGTATGGTTTTGTCCATAGTCTGTACAATGAGGCTGTCCATATCTTTCAAATATGCATCAATCTCATTGTTGGTCAAGTTCCTAGTTATAGGAGGTAGTAGTCCGTTATACTGTATTGCCCTTTCCATAGCCTTCTCGAATTTTGGCCAGTGCATCTTTTGGTATGCAAAAGGATGCACTTCGCAATATTCCAGAAGTTCTACGGAATCGTCAGGGACTTGTACTGTTATTTCAAGTCCGTAATGGTCGCTGTCGTACGGTACTGTCGTTAAGCAGTTTGTCTCGTTCGTATTTATCCCGGGTAGCCCCATCCGAGAGTCTAGCAGGCATAAATCCAGAAAAGACCCACCGCCTGGGTATGATGGTATGTCTGTAGCGAGAAGGTTAAGTTTCTGCTGAATTCTATTTTGAGCCAACCAGTCATTCAGTTGGTTGCCCCTAGTGTTAGGTGTTTGGTTTCCCCATGCCGCATGGCGTGCGTTTAAATCTCCGGCCAATAAGTAAAAATTTTGCTCCGACTCCAGTTGGAGCGTTTGAAAGAGCAAGTTCAATTCCTCTATGAATAGCCTAGATTGAGAAGTTTGGGGTGCGTACGCGGCAATTATATACAGCCTTCTGCCACTAGACAGAGGAATGTATATAACGCACGCTTCTAGCACCTGAAACTTTTCTATACCTCTGCTATACACGATTTTATATTTCAGGGAAGTCTTTATAATATTAATAGTCCTCCGCCTTGTATGGAATTAGGTCGATCACGCCTAATTACCACATAATCTTTGTAATCCATTTTGTGCTTCTCGCTTAGTTTAGTTTCACTAGCCAGAAGCACATCCGGATTTTGGTTCTGCAAGAGGTTTAGTAGATTCGCCCTTCTCTCGTTTCTTATCAACGAGTTGACATTCACCGCAATGACCTTGATCGTGTCCTCTCTGTGTAAAGCCATTAGACAGCTTACCCAGAGATGGTTTCTGTCGAAAAGATCGCAGAATATACCAGATCTAAACGAGCTGCTTGCTCGCTAAGTTGTTGCTGGAGCTGTGCGATTTGCCCTTGTATGGACAAGAGAACCGCCTTTTGGTCACTATCTCCAGAGCTTGCTGCAGGAGCAGCTTTTGGAGCTTGTTGTTTTGTTGGCTGGGCTCCTGTCGCCATTTGGGCGAAGGACATTCCAGGGACAACGAAATTTTTGAACATTTTCGGACATCGGAATCAACTCGAATCCAGAGATGAACATCTACATAAACGAATCGTTATCTCCACAAATAGCCAAAATATTCTACGAAGCCAGAAAAATCCGCACCGAATTTGGGATTAAGTTTGTTTGGCATAAGGAAGGGAAAATATGGATGAAAAAAAATGAGACCGATGCACCTCTCCGAGTGACCTACCTGGAGGAGATCACAGAAGTGCGAAACCACCTATCTGCGAAAGAGAAACATCCCGAAGCATCGCGAGAGCAGCACCCATCAGAAAACGTTAGAGAGACGACGGTGTCTGCCTCGCACTCGATGGAGCTTATCAGCGAGGACGTTCCTACCCAGACAATGGAGGTCCAAGACAACTCGGACCCGAGTGACGAGCTGCACTCCCCTCACCCCTCGAACGTCGAGCTGCACACCTCCTCTTCTTCATTCATCAAAACTTGGGCGACAGACATCAGGAGACCGCCGCGTGCTGTTAAACTGGCCGATAAAATGAACAGGAACAAGATCAACGACGGAAACAACCGAAAAAACCGGTACTGAGCATCTGCGGAGGCGGACTCTCCAAGGTCATTAGATTGTAATTATTTAGACATAGGCTTTTGGAATGTAAATGGATTTAAAAATCTTTCTAACTGTGATAAAAATCAACAAGAATTTATTTTGAAGAACGATATTCTCTGTTTTGTCGAGACTTGGATATTTAATACTAAATTTACTACTCCTTTATTTTTGCAAAATTACAAACATATTTTTGTCTTAGCTCAGAAAGAACAAGGTGTAAGGCGGCCATTACACGTTCATGCAAGCGGCAATCAATTCCACGAGTCATGATTAATGGAAATCAAAATATACGGAGGATTACGTCAGTCATCACCTTAGACGTTAGCTTTTCCGTCAGTCGTAGGCAAAACTGTGGAAAAACTGACAGAAAAACCTATCGTGTAATGGGCGCCTAAAAGGCAGAGCAATAGGAGGTATTAGCTTATTTGTAAAACATGAACATGAAAAGAATCTAACTGTGAATAAAATTGAAGCATCGCATATTATTATTGATATAAAAATAAACTCTGAAAAATACAAAATTGCTGCCTTTTATTGGAGGCCATATTCTCATCTAAATGATTTTTATTTGAATAGCATGGCTGAGAATTTACATGAAATGAACATTACAAACAATGAGAATTGCAAAATTATTTGTTTGGGAGATTTTAATGCTAGAGTTGGGAAACTGAATAATGATTTTGATGATTTTATTTTCGATGATACAAATTTAACTAATATTAGAAACTCATATGACATCACAAATGTGAGAGGCACAAAGTTAGTGGAAATTATGGAAGATATGGGCTTTATATTACTAAATGGTCGAACCGACTCTGATCAACGAGGTGCTTTCACATACTTATCGAGCAGGGGGAAAAGTACAATTGATCTTGCTTGGATAAATCAGGACTGTCTCTCATCAATCTCAGATTTTGAAGTATCAGATATTTCAGTAAATTCAGATCACCTTCTTTGTAGAATCAAATTATCAGAAAATTCTGTTATTGAAATGAATAAAAGTGAATTTAACCACAACCCTTTTAAAATCTTAAATGGAAAACAGAAAAATTCTTACAATACACTGATGCAATTGCGAGACAACCTAGTATTTATTTCAACTCTGATAATTTGAACGAACTTGCAGATAATCTTTTGAACACTATAAAAAACTGTATGATTGAATCAGAAATGTTAGTGAATTCTTTTCCAAAGGCTAATAAAACGTATAATTCTAAATGTTATAACAAAGAGTGTGAACTCGCGAGAAAAAAAATTCGAAAATCTTACAAAAAACTTAGAAAAAGCCATTATGATGAATTAGAGTACTATAACTATAAAAAAGCAAAAAAAAGAATACAAAAATATAACGAGGAAAACTAGAATATCTTATGAAATGGACATATTGGAAAAAATGAGACACGTCTCAAATGGTCGTGAATTCTGGGCTACTGCCAATAAATTCTCGAACAAATCCAACAGACAAACTATAGAAATATTAATAGAGACCTGTTACAAATTTTTCCAACAAATCTATTCGCCCTCACCTCGTATTCGCATAATTGATGACAGAAAATCTCACGACACACTAGATAAACTTATTACAATAGCGGAACTAAATAAAGTTATCTCTCAGTTAAAAGTAAAAAAACGCCTGGCCCAGATGGCATCCCAAATGAATGTTTCAAATATCTCTCACCAGCCTGGATACATTATATTTTAAATATGTTTAATGTCTTTTTGAGGGAGGAAAATATTCCAGAAAACTGGTGTGAATCTCTAATTAAACTTATCTATAAAAAAGGAGATAAGCAAGACCCTTCAAACTACCGACCGATTGCATTAGAAAACACTTGTTTGAAGTACTTTATATCTGTAATTAAAAATAGATTGTATAATCTGGCGGAAAAAAATAAATTGCTACCGGAAGAGCAATGCGGCTTTAGAGAGAAGAGGTCATGTATCGACAACCTGTTTGTACTTAAAAGCTGTATAGATATCCAACTAAATATAAACAATAAACCCCTTATGGGTATTTTCGTCGATTATCGTAAAGCGTTCGATACAGTACCACACGATAAGCTCTTTCAAAAACTTGATAACCTTGGAATTTACGGAAAATTTCTGAGAACTGTTGCGCGTATGTATGATAGAGCCACGATCTCTATCAATATAAATGAAAAAAACTCCGACAAAATTAAAGTTTCAAAAGGCGTTTTACAAGGCGATATCCTGAGCCCGCTCTTATACACACTGTACACAAGCGACTTGAAATTACATTTTATGAGCAAAGGCTATAAAGGTATCAAAGTTGGAAAAGCTGATATTTTATTAATAACCTTCGCGGATGACACTGTGATTTTTGCAAATTCGCCAACCGATGCCCAACAAAAAATCGACGACTTGAATTGTTATTGCGAAATAAACGATCTAATTATTAACCCCGAAAAAACTAGCATTATGAATTTTTATAAAGGAAGGCCGAAAGCCTTACGCCCTATTTATTGTCAAGGGAAGGTAATTGAATATGTGAAAACAGTAAAATATCTTGGCATAAATTTTTCTAACTCAGGGAAGTTTAATCTACATGCGAAAGAAACAATGAAAAGGGCACAACTCGCGGCAGGAAAGGCACTGTCAATCCTATCTGCGACCAAGTCTGACGAGTGGTCTGCAAAAAATGTATTATTTGACGCTTTGGTGAAATCTATGTTATTGTACGGAAGCGAATTCTGGGCTCTGCCCCACGCCAAGGAATTCGAAACCATACAAGCGAAGTATTTCAAGCGACTTCTCCACCTACCATATTCTACACCCCACTATTTTTTGAGAAAGGAAGTAGAAAGACTCCCTATAGAGTATTTCATCTGGAAAAGTATGTACGATTGGTGGATCAAGCTGCTGGCAATGCCATTCGATAGGCTGCCACGCCAATGTTATGAAGTTTTAAAAAGTCACGCCGATGACAATTTAGTCTCCGATAATTGGGCAAAAAAAATTAAACTACAATTACATAGTATGGACAGGCCCGCCACATAGGGGGGGCTACTGGGACGAATTGCCCCGGGCCCCCGGCTAAAGGGGGCCCCGAAAATAGATTGAAACCCAAAAAGTTAAAACCCCATATCCCTGCATACTAATCGCCTAGGGGCCCCGAAACTATCTTGAAACCCAAAAAGTCAAGACCGCCCTGTCCATGCGTTCTACTTGTCAAGCAAGCACTAATCTAGAGCCTGAAACCCAAGCATGCAGCACTCTAAAATATATGTTATGCTTGTATGGATATGGATTCTTCTACTCATCATACTTAAATAGTAAACACTAGAGAAGAGACAACTTACCCAGCGGGAATTGAAGCTAGAACACTCTTAAAAAGCTTGGGGCGTTCCCCTTCCCATCCCAGTTCTATATCTTTTTTAATATTGCATGATCGCCGTGGGAGCACTCCTTTTACTGCTGCTTTTTTTAGAAGCATTTTTGAAGCAGTTACAAAAGTTTAAAAATTTTTCTAACCCTCCAATTTATGTTGTAGTTGTAGCAGTGTCGAAAACCTTTATATTTTTGTTCACCTTGTGTAATTGCCTTTTCGTCTTTCCAAATGCGAGTCTCGACAGCGGCTTTACCCGAGTAAAAATAAAAAACGGCCTTATAAAGGGCGAACACCGGCCGCTTGGCCTTTTGAGGGGCATATGATGGCCGTAAAGTTTTTAACCATTTTTAATGCGAGCACATACGGCCTTACGGCGGCCAAATTTGTCCAAAAGACTTAAAAGGCCAAGTACTGAGCTGTAGAAACGGGCATTCGACGGGAAATTTGAGCCAAAAAGGAATCTGCACCAAATGTATTGTTGAATGTGTTTTATGGGAACTTCATCATTTTCGTTATGTACAATGGTTCTTTCGATTTATCCTACTTAAAGATATCGATGCACAAGAGAAACGAGCTCGCCAGTCGTCGGTTTGTTGTACGTGAAGTGTGTGGTGCGTGTTGATTTATATTTTAGTGGGAAATTTTGTTATTTAACGGCTTGAAAAAAAACACAACCGAAAAAAAATCAAACATTTAATTGCAGTGAAATATATTTTCTTATAGGAGGGCGAATATCCACGTTGCTGCCACTGTACCACCGTCGTATACCCGTAATACCAACCATACGGCGGCCGTACGACCGTCTTATGGCCGTTATTGGAACTGTAAGGCCGTTATATCACCGTCAGTCGCCCCCTGTATGGCCGTACTGTCTGTGCAACGAGCCTTCTGTTAACCGCCAGATGGCCGAGGACTATGTTTCAATCACAGTCGGCATTTGCCCGTTCTAAGGCCATCATTTATTTTTACTCGGACCAAGCGGTCCCCAACTAAGTACCAACCGCGTCCAATATGCTGCTTGACCAACGCATCGAACGAGAACGGGTCTCTGTCTGCCGTTTTCTTCGTTCCATACAATTCCTTAAACATCCAATCGGAGCATATTAACAGTGCTCCGAATTCGCTTCCCTTAGTAGTGCTTCGAATTTTTCCCTCTAGCTTGGATTGATTCAGCCAAAAGAAAGATGAGTGCTGAGCCCCAGAGCTAAGCACAAGGGCGTGTCTACATAAACCTGTTCCACTCTAGGTTAAACTATGTAACTATGTAACGTTTTACTGGTTGTCCAGCCATCCGGAATATGGAAATTTCTGATTATTCTCAAGCTGGTTGAGCCATTAGCTGGAAATGTTCTGGGAGCCAGCGGAAGATACAACCAGCGCTGGTAGCCAGCTAAGCGGAAACCCCGCTTTAAAAACCGACAGTTCGGTATCTATAATTAATGCCTGAATGAACTTATTCTTAAGGTACCACAATTTTTTTTTAGTCAAAGATTTTTTGGAATTTCAAAATCCTTAAAGGGCCCCCAAACATATTTTAGCCCCGGGCCCCCCAAGGTGATGTGGCGGGCCTGAGTATGGATAGGGAAGAGCTCTGGCATCTACAAAATGTAAACGAAATCAAAAAATGTAGAGAGAGTGTATTAGAGAAAATCGAATCGAAACTGAAATTAAAGGATGTCGAAAGAATCGAAAATTCTTCGTATAACTTACTGTTCAAACAAATTATAGACCGAGAATCAAACTCAAACAATTATATAAAAATGCGAAGTAACTTGGTTAGAACCAGACTGTTAGCTCAACTGCGTATGTCGAAAAGCCAATGTACAGTTTTATATTTTGAGACCGAAAAGCACAAATTCGACGAAAACGAACTTTGCCCATATTGTAACTCGAATGAACCAAATAGCCTGTCACACATGCTCTTCAACTGCCCTATGTTTTCCTCGCCGAGGCAAAGATATTTGAACAACGTAATGACACGAGAACGCTCGCTGCCCGCACTACTAAAACAGCTTACTTTTGTCCGCGACTTTTTCTTTTCCCAAGGGGCATTCGCCTTCTTTGTGGTTATTATCACATTTCACGCATCTAAAAGCCATTTGGCAGTTAGCTGCGGCGTGACCAAACCTTTGGCACCTCATGCATTGGAGGATGCCAGCTTTTTTGTTTATTTTCTCCCATGTGACGACGTGGAAGTTAACATATTTAATTAATTTCAAATTGTCCAGCCGACTGTCGGGAGTCAGTTGGGCAAGAAAGATAGGTAACTGTCTCTCTGAGGAACGCGAGTGGACCGTGCTGAAGCGTTTGACGGCTGTAAATTTCAAATTTTCTACATTTAATGACTGTAGGTCATTCAGGAGCTCTTGCGGGTCAGAATCCGCATCAAGCCCTTTTAAAAGGACGCTTTGCATCTTTTCACCTTTTGTGGTGAAAGTGAAAAATTGCGTATTCGCCCTTTCCAGAATATTTTTAATTTTTTTAAAATCTTCTAAATTACTTAAAACTAATGCGTGCTTTATCCCATTAAATCGTTTAATAAAAAAATTTGTGTGCTTAAGCACCTGTTTCGCTAACCTTATAGTGTCCATCGGCTTTTGGTGGAAAATATTTATCGCGGTATTTTCTCCTTTTTTTGTTGTTGTTGTTGTTGGGGCTTTGTTATCCGCTGCTGTGGTTGTTGTTGTTGTTGGGGCATGCTTTTCTGCGTCAGCTGTTGCTGCTGCTGTTGTTGTTGTTTTTGTTGCCTTCCATCTGACACTGCCGTTTCTGTTGCCTTTGTTTTGGGGAGTCTCGGAAAGTTTTTTTCTTTGAGCTCCTCAATAATATGCTCGAGTCTGGCCTCGTCCTCGAAAGTTTCAGTGGCCAGTGCTCTGAAACTGTTTCCTTGGCCTTTGTAATCTTGTAGGCCTGGGACACCACCTGGAAGCCAGCCCACAAAATATCGACTTATGCAATAAAAAAAATACTAGGCGACGTGTTTTTATCTGCACATTTCGTTTATGCAAATAATTGGAATTGCACATGCCTAAATTTTGCATAAAAAATAATAAACTATTCGTGATTTGCAGGCCGCAATTGGATCGCGATTTCTCGGTAATTATGCCGTATTTTGAACTGCACACAGTCTTAATAAACTGCACATTGTCTTAACTTAATTGCACAATCAAAATTTTTATCTGCACAGTTTTGATTAAATAATTAATCAATTATTTAGAAGTTGATTGAATTAACGATTTGTAACGATTTATGGCGCCATCTATTTGAACAAACGGTAATTAAAGGCAAAGCTTTTCGAAGCTTCTGGAAAAAAAAAATTCCCGTGCCCCTGGTCTAGACCCATGGTACAAATACCGAGAGCTTTTTCGCCATGATTTCTTGTTGTGACGTCACTCGTAGCTAGCTTTTTTGCTGTTTACCTTTTTTCCATATGAAAATCGTGAATGAATTTAAATTTTTTTTGGAAAATTTGAATATATCGTAGGAAATAGTTGAAGAATCAATGAATTCCACTTTTCAGGACATTTCCAGTGTTCAATTCGAGGAATTGCATGGAGATGCACTGGAAAATTTAGCTGGATATATACATACATATTATTAAATGCTTAAGTATGTTATATTTTGAACTGCACACAGTCTTAATAAACTGCACATTGTCTTAACTTAATTGCACAATCAAAATTTTTATCTGCACATTCTTGATTAAATAGTTAATCAATTATTTAGAAGTTGAATTAACGATTTATGGCGCACATCTATTAGAACAAACCGTAATTAAAGGCAAAGCTCTTAGAAGCTTCTGGAAAAAAAATATTCCCGTGCCCCTGGTCTAAACTATTACCTTGTTTATGCGTAAGACGGTTTTAAGCTTAAAATCGGTTTAAGACGAATTGCCTGTATAAACAGATTCGGATTCTCTCTCAGACAATTGAAAATTTACGTTCTATATTTTGCATTAACATAACTTTAATCACTAACCGGAATAGAGTGAGATTATTCTTTTAATATAAGACCAATATCAGCTATTTTGAGAATTCCTCAAGCATACACACAATAATTCGTCTTAAGCGGAAATAAATTAAGCTTGAGACGAATTTTGACTTAAGACTGTTTATATGGAGCCGGATTCTGTCTTAAGCCGAAATTCGGCTTACGCATAAACAAGGTATATGGTAGAAAAATCGAGTACTTAGATAAGGGAAGACCTTGGATAAAGCATGGGCAGCGGGATTTAGAGCCAGGTTGATTTGAAAAGCGATTAAAGTGATGAAAGTGACCTAAACCGAAAAGTAGTGATTAAATAGTGAAATAAAAGGCGATAAAAATAATTTAATAGTGTGAGATATCGAATTGCTAGTGATAAATAGTGAACTTTATTGTGTTTTTAAGTAGTTATTGAATTATCTCTGTAATTAAATTGTGTTTTAGCATTGAATAAATAAGTTGTGTGTGAACATTTAAAAGTGTATTACGAATTAGTTAAGCTGTAAAAACGTTACAATATTAAAAATAATATTCAAATTTTATGCACTTCAACTCTCTGCTTTCGTATAAATATTAATTATGGAGTTGCCAAAAACCAAAAAAAATAAATACTTAAATAAATAAAAAAAGACTCGGGGTGGACAGCTTAAATGGAAATGATAGTGTTCAAGGGTTTTTAGGCTATTTATTTCAACATTGACAGAATACATATATGCCATTTTGAGGCGGCCGCCATATTTTATGTAGAATGATGACAAACAGCTTGTTTTTTTCTGATTATCATATCGTTTTTTTTAAAACCCATGTCAAGGTTGTTTTACAGAAAAAAATAATCCGACGGTTTGTAATGACCGCTATACTGGATCTACCATAATAATGAATATACCATGTTGTATTATCTACATATATAGCCAAAAATATATGCGAAATTTTAGTATAACTGGATATCAGCAAGTAGTCGAAACTTCGATTACAAATTTGTCGCCGACAAATAAACGGCAAACTGTGAAACGACCTGAAATTTTCTAAGTTATATTAAATTATATTAAAAAATATAAAAGAAATTGTGTTTCGTAGGATGTATATAAAACAGTTTAGAATCGTTCAAAATGTAAAAATAATTAATTTTTTAAGTATACTTTTTTCACAAATCTCAGGTGAGATCTCTGGCATAGATTCAACCTGATTACTCACCTGACACTAGAAAGCAGGGGAGTAGCATTGATATTATCGGTGTCGTACTCGCTGTCTCGTTGAGAAAGTTGTTTCTATTGTATCAAATGGGTAGAAATTAAGATTGCGTGATCATCATTCATCATTCAAATAATAATGAAAAGTAAATTACCATCCTTGTGAGTACATGTACACCTTAAAAGACATTAATACTATTTACAGAAAAAGAAGATATGTTCACGTGCAGGTACTTGAAACAACAACTTATATTACTTAACACACTAATCGATAAAGGGTAGATCAATACTTATATACATATATTTACAAAGTAATACTGTTCGAAAAATTTTTTACTCTGGATTACACTCGACGTACACGAGTGAGTGTATCTTAACACTTTCGCTAACCACTTTTTTTCTCTCTTGCCACGAACCGTGTATTGATCTGCAAAATGCTACATAATGTTCATAATCCTCTATGTAGCTAATCACTCCTACTAACACAAATAGCTTGTTATTGATTTGTAGTTGCACTGGTAAAATATTTAAATTTGTGGTCATGTTCGAAGGGTCAATACCATATTTGTCTTGCGCGTAAAGAGATTTTCGATACATATCTTGAGTATCGATAACTAAATAACATCCCAGTTCAAAACTTAGCATAGCATTTACTTGTGTACACTCCCTACATTGTTTTTTATTTTCTTTAAAGTATGCTGTTAATTCTCCTTCCAAACTGTTGTAATTGTCGAGCCAAGCTATTTCACCAGAAGGTAAAGGTATCAAGAATTTTTTAATTGTGTCATGATAGCCACAATTTGAACACTGTATATTTTCTAAATAACTTTCACATCCAGCCATTAAACCTTCAATCATTTTGTTTATATTACATTTACTGTCAACTTCATTATTTATAGTTTCAAACAAGGATGACAGCAAGTAGGCTCGACATGTATACAACTCAGCGCTTGGACCATTGATGGCATATTTCATCAATGTTGTTGGATAGCACAAATTGTTCAGCATTTGGGCTTTATTCTGCTTTTCATTTATAAAAAGCCTAAAAGCACCACTTACACATAAACCGTTAGTCAAAACTTCTGTAAGAGAATCAAAAGGACATGTATTTACAATTCTGGTGGGAATAGTAAACACCTTCCTAGCATTACATTTAATTCCATTGTTTATGACTGCTTTTATTGTTTTTGTAAACTTCTTTGGCTGCTGTAGAAGCAAGGAAAGTTGTGGTTCTGCAGTAAGGTACGTACCTCTTGAGTTGCTTTTCTGAATTTTTGAAGCTGATGAGTTTATTCGGGATGTTGAACTTATAAGCTTTCTATCTGCTTCTTTGTCAGTTACTGAGAGTTTTTTTAAAAAAGTGTCTTCTGTTTCTTGAATACCTGTACTTTTCAGTTTATCATGCTTCGGCATGTCAATGACTTTTGATTCCCTATTGAAACAATACTCTGTTACTGGTTTCATTGTTGAAATCGGATTTTTTTTGGTAAAGTTGGATTGGTCATCACTAGTTTTTATATTTACATCTTGCATTCTTGCTGAAGCTGACAAAAGTGTATTTTTATCAATAGCTATCAGCCCACTACTGTCATTTGATAATGAATCACTATTTATTAAAACTGCATTTTTGTTTTTCCATTGTTCCGATTTTTGAGAATTTATAAGGAAATAAATTGTTTTTAATACTTCACGTAAAAACTACTGTACCGATTTCATTGAAATTTTGCATGGGGTTAGATGGTAGACCGGGTAGGAGTATGTGCTACCAATAATTCGCACTTAACAGATCTATAATGGAGTTTAATGAAATATATTGGATAAATCAAAAAGTGAAAAGTCTTTGATATTTGATAATCTTTAATTTTCTATTTTTGGTTCTAGAATATTTTTCCTTATTTACAAGAACATTTAAATGTTTTATTCTAAAAAAAAATGCGGATCGCAAAAATAATTCCTTGTATTTTACAAGAAATTCAATATTCTCTTTGATTATTATTTTATCCGCAGTATTTTTTTTTTAAATATTCTCCAATTGTTTTATTTTATCTACGAAAATCCTTGATGGCTTTACCAAACCAATTACGGATAAGTCGTTTACTCACTTCCAAGGATTCTGTCTAGCATATATTCGACTTCCTTAGCCGTTTAATAAATGTATCCGGCTAAATTTTATAGGGCATCTTCCTGCAACTCCTCGATTTGGACAGTGGAAATGTCCTGGCAAGTGGAATTCATTGAATCAAAACGAAAAACTAATTTTTAACCGACTTCTTCACAAGAAGAAAACAAGGCGAAAAAGCTCTCCGTAAGAGCATACCTTGTAGTATTTGTACCATGGCTACACTCAAAACTGCGAGCAAGAAAAAGAATCTGCATGAGCATCTTTTTCAAATCTTGGACACAGAAAAGGCAGCTTTTGTAGCAGCTTTTGTTCTGCTTTGGACACGAAAAGCAAAACAAAAGCCGCTAATAGCTGCTATTGCAGAACTCTTGCACAGAACCCTGCAGACAACTATTAACAAAAATTAACGTGTCAAAATCAATAGTTCTTTAAATTTGCATGAGTGAGTGGCTAATATTTTTCTACATAATACGTAAAAAAGTAATAGAATAGAGTAATAGAACATTTATTTAAAATGCCTGGACCAAAGCCTGTTGCGCCTCCTGATAATATCAAAGATATAATCCTTAATTATGATATTTTTGATAACCAGTGTAAATTAAAAAGTAGAAGTGATAAGGTGTGGGTAGATATAAGTGAACATTTTTCCAAAAACATCAGCACTATTAATTTAATACTTAATGGTTAATCGCGATAGGCATGGCATTCGTACTTTTTACTTAGACAACAAAAATCTTACGGCAGAATTTTTATTAAACAACCCTGAAAAGAACGAAAAAACGTGTAAGAAAACCAAACAAATTGAAGAAGTGAGTTTATCAGATGTCAAGTGTGATGAAGATGATGATTACACTGACATTAAAATTCAATGGGACTTGATTATCAAAGAAAAAAAAATTCAATTTTTAGTAAAACTTACTTCAACTGAGTAAAATTTCATAAAACATTCGCCAAAAATTTACGCAAACAAGAGGGTCGTTGAAGTTTTGAAACCAGGTTGGGCAGATGCCATCGGTAAAGCTGTATATAAGAGCCAAAAATTGCCCTGTTGTTTCAATTTCAAAAGGCAAAGAGTTGGAGGCGACACATGCTTCATTTTTGTCGAAGGATTTTGTAATGGGTGTAGTAATTATTTGGTAGCTAGATGCTTTTTGAAACCTACAGATGGTGAGGAAGTACAGTTTGAAGTGATAACGAACAACTCGAAAGGAATAGAGCACCATAATAAAAGGCGCTTAGCAGGTCCAGAGAGACAAAGGATAAAAAATGTATCCAAAACGGCACAACCCAGGCAATTGAGATTAAATGAAGCGGATAAGCAAATGGCTTACAATGATTGCGCGTCTCCTTTTCTGTATGACCTGGAAACTTACCGCAAAGCTGGTCAAGAAGCAAAGTATGACAGATTAGGATTAATACATGGAGAAGATGTGTTTATATCTTTGGATAGACTTAAAACCCAAGATTCCACTTTGAGTGCCTATATCCAAAATATTGGATATAACAAGGTATTTGCCACTTACTGGTCAAAGGAACAATTAGAAGTTCACAATGATATTTTTATACTGCTCGAAAACCCACTTTCTCTTGATGCAACTGGTTCCATATCACTTAAAATCAGATTTCCTAGTGGACAAAGTGGTCACATTTGTTTAAGTATATTATGTACTTACATTAATAAAACAATTGTTCCTTTAACCCAAGTACTATCAGAAACGAATACCAGTAACTTTCTCTGCTACTGGCTTAGAGATTGGCAGGCATCGGGTGCAAAATTACCAAGAGAGGTTGTTACGGACATGGGGAAAGCTTTACAGCATGGAATTTGCATGGCATTCAATAATATATCATTTCACATGTATAATGAGTATTGTTTGTTGATTCTGATGGGTAATACATACTTACGGCTACACACCCAACTGCGAACTGATATAGCCCATCTTATTCATGCAGTAGTAAAATGGCCATGCTTGTCAAATCACTCTTCATCGAAAGTGTAGGAAGTATATAAAAGATGTGTTGGACTTTTGTCCACAGTGGATAGCTTACAAAATTTTAACTTGTTTTTAAAAAACATATTAATACTATGCTATAGTAAGCTTTATGATGATAAGTGTGCAAAAGCATTCACTTTTATCAAAGAGAGACTCCAAACTTTCCAGTTTGATGAGGCTGTAAACTGTGATGCAACCAAAAATTCTGAGACCAACTTTAGAGATGACTTTGAGTACGATAAAGATAAAAACTACAACAAAAAAGTAAAAGACTTTATGCATGAATTTTTAAATAATATTCAAAATGAATCGAAGTCTTCAAATAACAACATCTCAGATTTCTTGGATCAAGATAACACTTACTTTTTACCTGACTTCGGTGACCACCTCGTCACTTTATGTAAAGAGTTTCCTTGCTGGACTAATGTCATGAATTCATATTTTGAAAATCCAAGAACCGTTGCGACTTCTGCAAGATTTGAAACATATTTCCAGCAATTCAAAAAGTATATACTAGAAGATAAAGTACCAGAGAGGTTAGATGTTTTAATAACAAAACATTGTCAGGAAATTAATAAAGAGTTAAAAATTATTCGATCTCAATTAATCAATCAAACAGAATAGACTGAAATTAAATTGAAACAAAGAGATATTCTCCCATCAGATACCGAACATCTTCATGCTTTTGAACAATGGAAAAACAAAAATCCAGTTTTAATAAATAGTGATTCATTATCAAATGACAGTAGTGGGCTGATAGCTATTGATAAAAATACACTTTTGTCAGCTTCAGCAAGAATGCAAGATGTAAATATAAAAACTAGTGATGACCAATCCAACTTTACCAAAAAAAATCCGATTTCAACAATGAAACCAGTAACAGAGTATTGTTTCAATAGGGAATCAAAAGTCATTGACATGCCGAAGCATGATAAACTGAAAAGTACAGGTATTCAAGAAACAGAAGACACTTTTTTAAAAAAACTCTCAGTAACTGACAAAGAAGCAGATAGAAAGCTTATAAGTTCAACATCTCGAATAAACTCATCAGCTTCAAAAATTCAGAAAAGCAACTCAAGAGGTACGTACCTTACTGCAGAACCACAACTTTCCTTGCTTCTACAGCAGCCAAAGAAGTTTACAAAAACAATAAAAGCAGTCATAAACAATGGAATTAAATGTAATGCTAGGAAGGTGTTTACTATTCCCACCAGAATTGTAAATACATGTCCTTTTGATTCTCTTACAGAAGTTTTGACTAACGGTTTATGTGTAAGTGGTGCTTTTAGGCTTTTTATAAATGAAAAGCAGAATAAAGCCCAAATGCTGAACAATTTGTGCTATCCAACAACATTGATGAAATATGCCATCAATGGTCCAAGCGCTGAGTTGTATACATGTCGAGCCTACTTGCTGTCATCCTTGTTTGAAACTATAAATAATGAAGTTGACAGTAAATGTAATATAAACAAAATGATTGAAGGTTTAATGGCTGGATGTGAAAGTTATTTAGAAAATATACAGTGTTCAAATTGTGGCTATCATGACACAATTAAAAAATTCTTGATACCTTTACCTTCTGGTGAAATAGCTTGGCTCGACAATTACAACAGTTTGGAAGGAGAATTAACAGCATACTTTAAAGAAAATAAAAAACAATGTAGGGAGTGTACACAAGTAAATGCTATGCTAAGTTTTGAACTGGGATGTTATTTAGTTATCGATACTCAAGATATGTATCGAAAATCTCTTTACGCGCAAGACAAATATGGTATTGACCCTTCGAACATGACCACAAATTTAAATATTTTACCAGTGCAACTACAAATCAATAACAAGCTATTTGTGTTAGTAGGAGTGATTAGCTACATAGAGGATTATGAACATTATGTAGCATTTTGCAGATCAATACACGGTTCGTGGCAAGAGAGAAACGATCTATGTAAAGAGAGAAAAAAAGTGGTTAGCGAAAGTGTTAAGATACACTCACTCGTGTACGTCGAGTGTAATCCAGAGTAAAAATTTTTTCGAACAGTATTACTTTGTAAATATATGTATATAAGTATTGATCTACCCTTTATCGATTAGTGTGTTAAGTAATATAAGTTGTTGTTTCAAGTACCTGCACGTGAACATATCTTCTTTTTCTGTAAATAGTATTAATGTCTTTTAAGGTGTACATGTACTCACAAGGATGGTAATTTACTTTTCATTATTATTTGAATGATGAATGATGATCGCGCAATCTTAATTTCTACCCATTTGATACAATAGAAACAACTTTCTCAACGAGACAGCGAGTACGACACGGATAATATCAATGCTACTCCCCTGCTTTCTAGTGTCAGGTGAGTAATCAGGTTGAATCTCATGCCAGAGATCTCACCTGAGATTTGTGAAAAAAGTATACTTAAAAAATTAATTATTTTTTCATTTTGAACGATTCTAAACTGTTTTATATACATCCTACGAAACACAATTTCTTTTATATTTTTTAATATAATTTAATATAACTTAGAAAATTTCAGGTCGTTTCACAGTTTGCCATTTATTTGTCGGCGACAAATTTGTAATCGAAGTTTCGACTACTTGCTGATATCCAGTTATACTAAAATTTCGCATATATTTTTGGCTATATATGTAGATAATACAACATGGTATATTCATTATTATGGTAGATCCAGTATAGCGGTCATTACAAACCGTCGGATTATTTTTTTCTGTAAAACAACCTTGACATGGGTTTTAAAAAAAACGATATGATAATCAGAAAACAACGAGCTGTTTGTCATCATTCTACATCAAATATGGCGGCCGCCTCAAAATGGCATATATGTATTCTGTCAATGTTGAAATAAATAGTCTAAAAACCCTTGAACACTATCATTTCCATTTAAGCTGTCCACCCCGCGTCTTTTTTTATTTATTTAAGTATTAATTTTTTTTGCGTTTTTGGCAACTCCATAATTAATATTTATACGAAAGCAGAGAGTTGAAGTGCATAAAATTTGAATATTATTTTTAATATTGTTACGTTTTTACAGCTTAACTAATTCGTAATACACTTTTAAATGTTCACACACAACTTATTTATTCAATGCTAAAACACAATTTAATTACAGACATAATTCAATAACTACTAAAACAAAATAAAGTTCACTATTTATCACTAGCAATTCGATATCTCACACTATTAAATTATTTTTATCGCCTTTTATTTCACTATTTAATCACTACTTTTCGGTTTAGGTCACTTTCATCACTTTAATCGCTTTTCAAATCAACCTGGCTCTAAATCCCGCTGCCCATGCTTTATCCAAGGTCTTCCTTTATCTAAGTACTCGATTTTTCTACCATAGTTTAGACCAGGGGCACGGGAATATTTTTTTTCCAGAAGCTTCTAAGAGCTTTGCCGTTAATTACGGTTTGTTCTAATAGATGCGCGCCATAAATCGTTAATTCAACTTCTAAATAATTGATTAACTATTTAATCAAGACTGTGCAGATAAAAATTTTGATTGTGCGATTAAGTTAAGACAATGTGCAGTTTATTAAGACTGTGTGCAGTTCAAAATATAACATACTTAAGCATTTAATAATATGTATATATCCAGCTAAATTTTCCAGTGCATCTCCCTGCAATTCCTCGAATTGAACACTGGAAATGTCATGAAAAGTGGAATTCATTGATTCTTCAACTATTTCCTACGATATATTCAAATTTTCCAAAAAAAATTTAAATTCATTCACGATTTTCATATGGAAAAAAGGTAAACAACAAAAAAGGTAGCTACGAGTGACGTCACAATAAGAAAACATGGCGAAAAAGCTCTCCGTATTTGTACCAGGGGCACGGGAATATTTTTTTCCAGAAGCTTCGAAAAGCTTTGCCTTTAATTACCGTTTGTTCAAATAGATGGCGCCATAAATCGTTACAAATCGTTAATTCAACTTCTAAATAATTGATTAATTATTTAATCAAAACTGTGCAGATAAAAATTTTGATTGTGCAATTAAGTTAAGACAATGTGCAGTTTATTAAGACTGTGTGCAGTTTAAAATACGGCATAATTACCGAGAAATCGCGATCCAATTGCGGCCTGCAAATCACGAATAGTTTATTATTTTTTATGCAAAATTTAGGCATGTGCAATTCCAATTATTTGCATAAACGAAATGTGCAGATAAAAACACGTCGCCTAGTATTTTTTTTATTGCATAAGTCGATAGATTGTGGGCTGGCTTCCAGGTGGTGCCTGGGACGGAATCATATGACGATTCTTGGTCGTCTGGTTCTGTGGCCACGGTACATGGAGCCGGTGACCTAGACCCAAATGCTGCCGGCTGTTGTTCCCCTTGTATCCCTTTCTTGGCTTTTCGCTGCACAAGGTTAGGTGCAGCTTTGATTTTGTGGCGACGTTTAGAGCCGTATTTCACCGGGACACCATGGCGGCGCAACCAGTCGCCTCCACCAACAAAATGTATACAGCTTGCGCAACCAATTTGGCGGCGCGACCAGCAAATACGGGTGCACAGAATATTAGTGGTCGCGCCGCCACGCTGGTTGCGCCGCCATGGTGTCCCGGTGAAAAACGGCTCTTAGTGTTGCTGCGCACGCTGTTGTTGTCACTATCACTAGTGTTCATTGTTTTTAATTTTTCGCTATAATTAGTGCCGGAGTCACTATCGCCAGCGGTTAATTTACCGGCGCACTTAGTATTTTTCATTTCATTAGAAATACTGTCTGAAAGAGACATGTCACTTGTTTTGTGAACATGCTCTGCACTAATTTTAGTGTCCTTTGTAGCACTTATTTTGTTTGCTTGCTTATATTTGAATTAAATTAAATTAATTATTCACTTCACTATAATGAGAAAGTGGTGATAGAACAAACTTTAATGATAACAATGTCCGAGAAAAATAATAAGTAAATGGCACCGTCACTCCGTTTACGTGTTTTAGACTTAGTCCGCAACGATAGTCTGTCTTCACCCAACGAGAGTTCCAACCAGACTCTTATTTCATGTACTAGACTCTTAGTGTTCGTTAGCCTATCACCCTCTTTGAATATTATTTTTTTATATCTTTCTAATAATTTTGAAATCCCAAATTTTTCCTCTTGGTTATAGATTTTACGTATCTTTCTATAGATTTTACGTTTCTTTCTACCCAATCCATTCCCAATAAAAAGTCATAATTTTTATCCATATTTATTTTTACCCACCTTATTCTTACATTCAGTGGTTGTTTAAATTCTTCAGGACATTTAGTTTGCACCCATTCAGTTTTCTTTTTTACTATAGTCCGTCAATTGTGTAAATTTGTATATTATTCCCAATAATTGGTTCGTTTATTTGATTTCCTACTCTATTTGAATTTAATAAACTCACTGTTGATCCTGTGTCTATCCTTACACTATACTTTCTACTTTCTAATATTATCACGATATATATTTTTTTTGATTCCGAGGCTAATTGATAAAAAAAATCGTTTTCACTCATTTGATTTACATCACATTTAGAGTTAATTGCGTCAACGTCAACATCCATTGGCTGACTTTGTTGTGCAATTCTCCACTGTCCACTATTATTACTAGTGTTATTATTATTAGCATTAAAATTTCTTTGAAACTGTCCAGAATTATTGTTAGAGTTATTGCTTCGAATTGACCGAAATTATTACGAAAATTATTGGTACGAAAATTTTGTTGCCTAAATTGGCCCGAATTGTTTCTGTTTTGTCTAAAATGATGGTTTTGGCTTGGTACGTTTTGTCTTGGTAAATGTTTTTCTCTTATTATTGGATTTTGTCTATAAAATTTTAAATTATACTGATCCTGTCCAAGATATTTATTAATTATTAACCTAATTTCTTCTAAACTGAATTTATTGTAGAGTTCGGCTGCTAAAGCCCCTGCCGTTATTTCTTTTATTTTTAAAATTAAAACACTACTTAGTTGATTAGCAATTTCACTTTGATATTCACTATAAATAGCACATTCAGAAATATCGTTAACTATGATTCTAATCTTATCTAACAAATCGACAATGGAACTTACTTTTAATGAAGATATTTCTAACATTATCCTTCCTTGATCCTTGGCTGGTTTGTAATGTAGTTTTAGCTTAGTTCTGCATTCTTCCCATGTTGCTGGCGGTGCTGTTTCTAAGTAGTTTTTTGCTGCTCCTAAAATTTTCTCGTTATAGATGACAACATAGGCCTGCGATGCCTGATTCCCATATTCAGTTAATATCCTTTCTACTGAGGTGATGAATGCTGGTAAAGTTCCTGGTCGTCCTTCAAACGCTGGTAGAAATTTAAGATCTTTTTCTATTTGTCTTCTTAATGATGGTTGTTGAGTCTGTCGGTGAACAATGTCTGTAAGAAGTGCCAGGCATTGTTCTATCATATTTGGCGGATTCTGTTGGACTTGTTGCTCCATTCTTCTGATATGATCTATCAATCTATTTCTTTGATTTCTCCTTTCCAGGATGACTTGAGTGCTTTAGTAGTCGTTTCTGCGCAATTTACTAAATTTCACTTTAAACTGCTGTGTATCACACTTTGTTCACTTTTCACCCTTGTTTAGAATTATTTATAACAAAATACTTTTTTTTTGTATTTGTTTTTATTGAATTTATCAATATAGACAATCGACCGTATAATTTATTTATAATTTCGGTTCGAATCACTGGATCCTATTTCGTTCGAACAGGATCCTACCGACTCACAGTGGGGCCAAATCGAAAAAAAGCGGACAAAAGTCCAAAAAATGAAAGTCCCAAATGGGGATTTTTGAACCTAAGATTGGTTACAGTGGGCCCTGGCGACATCAAATTCTCTCATACTAGTTCCCCAACTCGACTACAGCAGCTTAGATATCAGTTGAAACATAACGTTCTTGCGAGTGATCGGTGTTTACGTTCAGAAGAGCGATACGTGTACGCGTGTTTGAATGCATGAAAATATTTGAAAATATTAGCAATTTCCTTCAAACAAAATGGAATCAACTCCTCAAAGTAAGTAAATTATTATAACCATTTGTGCAATTGCAGTGTATTAACCAAAAAATTATGAGAAGAAGAGCAGCACATGTGATTTTTAACCTGACAAATAAATAGAAATTTGTCGTTTCGAAGTGAAAAAGTAAAATGTTAAGCATTGTTAAGTCTTAAAAATTATTAGAGATCGTAGATTATCATATAGCAAATGAAATATCAAAATTTTAGCTGCTCATATTTGCTCGTCTAATTTTAATCACACTTTTTGTAGCAAAATGCATGCGTTGCGTGAATAACAAAAGTTATTCACGTTAACAAAAGTTGCTGTGTATATATGTAAGTAAAAGCCGTAGGATAAAAATTGTCCAGACATTATTCATAGGAAATTGTCCAAGCTTTCCAATTTTGCAAAAAAAAATTTTAGTTAACTACGTATTTTTTTGGAGAAAAAGGTGGTTTTATTTGAAATTTTGGTGAAAAAAAACCAAAGTTTTGACTTTGACGACTCATTACTCTGGAAGTTGATATGGTAGAACCTTGATTTTGACGGGAGTATTCTGTACACTGATACCTTATTCATGAAAATAGGTCACAGGGTTACAAAAATACAGGGTGATATGTAAAACTCTAAAAAAAACTTTAAAGCGCCCTAGATGCTAAACCGTTACGATTTCCCCCACCCATACGATTTTTTGTTCGTTTATTTATAACCTATCCACAGCCGGCCGCTTTGTCACTGTTCGTGATACACCCTATATATAGTATATATTCTTGATTCTTTGTCACAGACTGCTCAAAATACCGTTGAATGTGAACATCTGTCCCTTATTTTTCTTTACTTTTTGGACTTTTGTTCGCCTTTTTACCATTTGGCCCGCACGGTGCATCGTACAGAAAGAAGATTTTCTGAGACCAATGATGAATGGTTGAAGGTATTTATCAAGAAAAATATACTGAATTGCGAATCGTCCAATATGTAAATAACATTCATTTTGATGGTCAAATTTACTGAATAATTTTTATTTATTGTGTTAACTAAAAACTTGTTAATTGGAAAAAACAAAAACAAAAAAACACTATAAAACTATTTCAATAAACTACTTTTAACTGTTTTTTGGTTTCAAAGAATAAATTAATGTGACATTCTTACCAATAAAGCTAAAAACCGCCATATTCTAATCTTGGGCAGAATCTACATATGTACATTTTAAAAACCTTGTCCGCCATATTGGATCCGCCATTTTGAATTTTGGAATTCTGAGTTCAGATTCGTAATCAGCGACCCCGAAAATCCCCATATACCAATCTTGGACAGAATATACATACATTTTAAAAACCTTGTCCGCCATATTGGATCCGCCATCTTGAATTTTGGAATTCTGAGTTCAGATTCGTAATCAGCGACCCCGAAAACCCCCGAGTCATCAATTTTATGACGATTGAAAACGATTATTTACCTTTTTGGAATTTTGTCTGGGTTTTTTCGATTTGGCCCCAGTGTGCGACTGCGCCACTTAAAAAATAAATCTCTTGTTTAGAAAAGGAGGTGACTTTAAAAGAAACTGAAAAGCACATTTTAATCACATAAAGAATGAAAACATCCACACTTCCTTTTTTGTTACTTTATTTAAGTGATAATATTATTAGTTTTAATTAATAAAAACTTCACAAGAAAACAATTTAAAATGAAAGCTTAAGTTGATTTAGATTTTTATACGTTATAAAAACTCCGCGACCGACGACAGACTGATTAACTAATTATTATAATTTTATCTAGCTACAATTATTCTGACAGGTAAGCATTTTTATTTTCATGAGAACCATTTTTTCTCAATTTTGTTGGAACATTAATATGACACCTATTTTATTACGAATGCTGTTGATGCAGCGCAAAATGTGGGAAGTTAAAATTGGAAGTTTTCTCATTACCAAGCCATTGGCTTTGGTCTTCTTACAATTTGCAATTTGGAATGTATCCGGTGTCTCCTCTTTTGTTATGTCTAAGTCAATGTATGTAACTCACGCGTATTGTCAATGTATGTAACTCACGCGTATTGAAAGCAAAGACATTGGGACGACTTTGCACAGTACATCCAAAATAACGTGAATGTTTATTTTTGCGTTTGTTGTTGCTGAATGTTCCAGGACCAACGTCTTTCGAATTTTTACGAACAGTCAATGGTCAAATATTCAATACATTTCAAGATGCATGTCGCGAGTTGCAATTGCTGGAAGACGACAATCATTGGGATCGAACACTTATTGATGCAGCATTTGCATCCACGCCGAATAACATTCGTCAACTGTTCGCAATTATATTGACGACATGATACCCAACAGAACCATCGGTTTTGTGAGAAAAATTCAAGAACGGCATGACTGAAGACATACTTCGCAGAATTAGACAAACAAACCAATATCCAAACTCTCGAACGTTTTTCGTTAATGGTTATAAATATTTGTTGAAGAGTAGAATTTTGAAGATTTGGATTAATTTTAAATGTCTTAAGGTTGGGTGCAGCGAGTCGGAAAGGCATCATCTTTGTTTATTTACGCGCCGGAAAACAAAACCAAAAACATAGTTTACCAGCAAGTTTTGTAAAAGAATACATACATAGGTAATTTTGACATAAGTATTGGCTCTTTCCTTAGATTTTGCGAATAGTTTGATTTTCAATATTTCGTAATATAACAGAAAATAAAAGTTGGTTTTTGGCATTGCTTTTTCCAACTATAAAATATTTGTTTCATTTTTCGATTTTGTTTTATTGTTCACGAAAAATTTTGTTATTGCAGACTTCTAGATTTAAATTAAAAAAAGCTATAGTAAATGGTCCGCGAATTTCGAGTGCTGGATGCTGCTATTTGCATTAATTTTAAATCTTTTAACGTTCATGGTTTTAACAGAATAAACAGGCAATTTTGGGCATAGTTCAAATAAATGTATTTTGAATCTAATGACTCCAACTTTTATAGGAATAGTTGGTTTTTCGTTAATGGTTAAGAAGAGTTGAATTTTGAAGGTTTCGATTGATTTTAAATGTTTAAACGTTGGGTGCAGCGAGGCGCACCGGGTCCCAGCTATCCAAAATACAGAAAATAAGCGGTTCATTGAGACACTTCATCTGTGTATGAAAATTTAATCTCCAAAAATGCCATGTCAATGGATGGTTTTTATTGTCTCGAACAAAATGTCAGATCCCTAATAGTTTCACATTTTGTTATTTGGAATCAAAAATACCAATTGCTTTTTTCAAACTCTCCTGCTGTATATTAAAATTCATATCACCTGATTACTACTATTGGCCTATGGGAGCAGCATAGGCGCGCCGGGTCCCAACTAGTTCATTATATTAAACAAAGAAATTAACATTAATTCAACTTGTGCATTTTAGAATATTCAAATATAATAATTATGTCATCAGTGGTATTCCATTTGTTTTTCTGTGAGCGTCTGTCTGTTTTTCCTGGTAACCACGTGACGCAACAGGTTATGGGACCAGAACCCACAAATTACGATACAGGCTGTATGTAATTAGGAAAAACGAACATCATGAAAATATCTCCGACAAGTCCAATTTTGTGACTTCGAAAAATGAAGGCGGCAATGGAGAATCTGGGGTTCTCACAGTTCGACGGGAGAGATTACCCAGTTTGGAAATTCAGGTTGGAGTCGTTCCAGAACCCGATTAACCCCAAAGGCAATGAGGGATTGCCTCGGGGCCCCCACCAAATGGAGGCCCCCACCACATTGTCTTGAATTTTTTTTTGAAAATTATGAAATGAAAAAAAAATCATATTTGCGACTCAAGTCAGAGAACAAAATTCCGAAAGAAATTATCTTTCGAAATTTCTAATTCCAAATCAAATTCCCGGGCCTCAGCCTAAAGGCCCAAATATATAGCAAAAACGAAAACGAACCGAAACGAAAAGAATGAAATAAATCGTATGAAAATGAATGAACTCGGTTATATAAACGAGCAGAACCGAATCGGAACGAATGATATAAATTTATTTCATTTCGGTATTCGTTTCAGCTATTCAGCCCGTTACTTTGACAGTTCGACAGACAGTTTGTTTTTGAATTTAAAGTAGTTGAAAGAACGAAAAATAGTAGTGGCCACTCTGATGAGTTCTGGTCACCACTAGGACGAGGGAGTGCTATAACAGTAGATGCACCTGCCCTATTCGTTTTCCAACGGTTCTTCTCCTTTCTAACTTCCAACAACTTATTTTTGGTTTAATCCAATGGGGTTTTTATTAATTTAGACACCACTACTTTATACTTTTTGAAGTTATACTTCTTTAGGCGCGTTTTTAAAAATCTTATGAGAGTGAATTTTTAGAAATATGCGAGACGCAACGCAAGACGCAACAGAGAATATAGGCGAAGGGGTATGAAGGGCAAGCATTTCAACTCCCATTCTTTAGCTGATGTCTGTTCACGATGGCGATGGGTGAGGGGGTTTTTATCCTGAGGCTATGGAGGGACATCAATTTCTTGTACGATTCATCAGCTAATGCTGTTATGACACTTACTTTTTTTCAGCATTTACTTTTTAAGTATGAAAAGACAAGGACATCTTGGTATGAACGAGATGGCGGCTTTGCATTTTCGTGCAGTTTCAATTTTGAACATATTAAATTTGCACTCATATTTAATAAATGCTTTTTTATAGTTAGCAAAAACATAATATTATCATATTCACCACACTTACTTACAAGTTTTCTTTTCAATTTCACTTAATAACCACGAACTTTTAATTTTGTCAAAAAAAAGTCTGAAATGTCAAAAATTAAGATGAAGATCCCGAAAAAGCATGAAAAGTTTATACTTTTTCTGGCACTTTTCGAGTTAGCTGAGCTTTTTCGCGTAGATTAGCTTTAATTTTAGCATATTTCTAATCCTTCACACTTATGCCAAACCTCCGTAAAGAATTTTTGTCTCTTTCTAAACTTACTAAAAAGTGTAAGATTCGTCTGAAAAAAAGTGAGTGTCATAACAGCATAAGCGAAGGTTTGGGTTTTTGTAGGCATGAAGATTCGTAAACGATTTTACTGTGCACGACTTTGCTGGGAGAGGGGTTCTGTCGCGAGGCTATGGAGGGAAATCCGATCCGTGTTATATTCTTCACCTAAGCGCGAGTTTCTAAGGGCTAGTTTACACCAGCCGACTTTTTCAGAAGATTTTTCTTGGTTGTTTGTCGGCCCGTGTGAAACTGGCCAAGATAATAATAAAGCTATATGGCAACTGTACAATAAGCGATAATTATTTACTGTTTTACTAATGATTTTGAATGGTTAAAACTTAATATAATTACTCAATCAGAAATTAGTTTGAATATATAATACAAAATATTTACTGTTATTATTTGGGAAAATAAAACAATGATCAAGATATTAATGCTTTTATTTAGCTTGACCTCGTATATTTGTTTGGGTCAAATCTTGCGACAGCTTTTTCAACTACTTCTACTAAACCGATTCTTATGAAACTTTGCACACACATTGAGCTAACGTGTCAGTGCAATCTGACAATTTTGTAAAAAAATCAAGATGGCGGTTCCAAGATGGCGGACGAATTTTTCAATTGTGTTCCGATTCCATTGAAAATCGGTGTCGGGGGGGTTTTAGGGCCGCAAATGACGATTCTGTGGTCAAAATTAGAAAATTAAAAATGGCGGCGCCAATATGGCGGATGAATTTTGGAAATGTGTTCTGAATCCATTAAAAATCGGTATCGGGGGTTTTTAGGGCCACAAATGGCGGTTCTGTGGTCAAATTTTAAAAATTCAAAATGGCGGCGCCAATATGGCGGATGAATTTTGCAAATGTGTTCTGAATCCATAAAAAATCGGTATCGGGGGGTTTTTAGGGCCACCAATGACGATTCTGTGGTCCAATTTTGAAAATTCAAAATGGCGGCGCCAATATGGTGGATGAATTTTGCAAATGTGTTCTGAATCCATTGAAAATCGGTATCGCGAGGTTTTTAGGGCCACAAATGACGATTCTGTGGTCAAAATTTGAAAATTCAAAATAGTGGCGCCAATATGACGGATGAATTTTGGAAATGTTTTCTGAATCCATTGAAAATCGGTATTGGGGGGTTTTTAGGGCCACAAATGACGATTCTGTGGTCAAAATTTGAAAATTAAAAATGGCGGATGAATTCTGCAAATGTTTTCTGAATCCATTGAAAATCGGTATCGGGAGATGTTTAGGGCAACAAATGACGATTCTGTAGTCAAATTTGAAAATTCAAAATGGCGGATGAATTTTGCAAATGTGTTCCGAATCCATTGAAAATCGGTATCGCGGAGTTTTTAAGGTCACAAATGACGAATCTGTGGGCAAAATTTTAAAAAAATCAAAATGGCGGCGCCAATATGGCGGTACGATTTTGGCAATTACGATTCGATTTCACTGAAAATTGCTATTTGGGGGTGTTTTAACGTCGGAAATAATAAATTTGTTGTCAAAATTAGAAAATTCAAAATGGCGCTGGAAATATGGTATGCATAACAAATCACTTCACCAGAATTTTGTAAAAAGTATAATCCAAAAATGACAGAATTAAGATTAAAAAGAATATAATAAAAATGGGTAAAAAAACTTTTAAGTTAAATGGTTTTATTTTAAATCTGCTGTACCAAAAACTAGAAAATAATTAGAACACGATCATGGACCTTCTGGAATAGTAGCAGTGCTGTCTTCTCATGTCGTTTGCCAAGGGGCATTTTGTGTCGCTGCGTCAGCGAATTAAGTAATATTCTGGGACTTTTAACAGACTAAACTAAAAACATGGGGGGCATAAAAACCTGTATAACCTTTGTAAATAAGAACAACTTGTCTAGAAAAATGTGTTTCCAAGTCCACCAAAATAAAATAGTTCAAAGGCACTTCGTATCATATTTCAGTTACCTAAAGCTGCTCAATCCAATTGAGTAACTATTAGCAGAAGAATCTAGGGAATTGAACATAATTTAGAAGTGACGTTTATTTCAGTAGTGGAAAGGAGGTGGAGTAAATCTACCCAAGGTCGATGGACCCACAGGCTCATAACAAATGTGGAGCGAAGGGTCACGGGAGAGCATGGAGAGATGAGTTACGACCTCGCACAGTTCTGGAGTGGACATGTGTGTTCCAGAGCATGCCTCCATCGGTTCGGACAAGATGTCTTCGCTGTCCCCGGCATTTCTAAATGTGATAGAATACACAGAGCATGTCCTATTGGAATGCCCGATATTAGCCGAGCAACCTGCTGCTCTGCAAGCGACAGCTCAGGCACGACTCAGAGTAGAAAACATCATAGACTACATGGTGACGTCGGGTGTTGTAAAGAATAAAGTGGAGGAGACGCTAAATATGCTCCATCAGAAGGTAAGGCGCAAAGAAACCAAAAGGAAGAGAGTAAGGCTTAGAAATATCGGTAGTATTAGCAGGTAGATAAAAGCTGATCCAGCTGGCGAAGCATTGCTGAAAAGATCCGACAGGCTGGAGCGTGTCGGCATCATGATGCTTCCACCTGCCAACGCACGCAAATAATAAAAAAATCCAATAAATTATTTGCATGCAAATTAAACATTAGTCTTAAATCACGCCAAAGAAGTATAACTTCTGATGCGCGTACATAAGTACACACACCCACTTTTAATTTAATAGATAACTTTAAATAATGTTTTAATTCAATGGAGTTTTTATTAATTTAGACACTACAACTTTATACTTTTAATTTAATAGACAACTTGAATTTAATGCTTTGGGTCCCCTAAGCAGGCTCTCATAGGGATTTAGTTATTTAGCCTTGTTATTTTTTAGTAGTATCGCTCTTCAGGTTAAACGAGCACTGTCCTTTTGGACTAGGCATGCCGCTTTTATTCTCTATTTTCCAGACCTAGTGATCAATAATCAAAAATTATTGGGCAATTGGCAATTGTGACCAATCGGTGGTCACTTATTTTACGTACATAAAGAAAAGCAAAAAAGAAAGAAAGAAAGGGGCGTTTTTTAGAAAAATATATAACGCATATGCACTTGTGCATATGTTAAGGAAAAATCTCTATTCTTGCCAAAACGGCTTTGCGGTAGGTCGGGACTTTACTGCATGGCTCCTATTACCAACTTGCATGAAGGCCACAAGAGCGTTGCTCGTAAGTCAAATTTAATTGTTTCAACCTAAGAAAACACTTATCTGGGGTCACATGTGTTTTCTTGACTCATGGACGGGTGGAGTGACCGAATGTAATTTTGCTGTTGTTGGGAAATTGATAAAATGTATGAAATGAAATGTGATCTACCGCGGCTGTTGACCGTATGGTGTTATTCCGTGAAGGAAAGGTGTATCTGTCTTGTGACGTTGTTTTGTTTATCATTTAATGATGATAATTATGTACGCAGAGATGATGTAGGGTGTAAGGTAATGAGTTGGCTCATTACACACCTTACCCCTTAAGAAAGAAAGTTATATGGCTGAAAGACGTGGAACTTTCGTTTTTCAGAGTATGTCTTTTTAGGTGGTCGAAATGTATAGTGGCGTATAGTAGGGGGGTCTGGTTACACTTTATTTTTTTTTAAAAAGTTCTACTGTTACTCTATTTCTTTTTGAAGTGAAAACTCCTTTAGGCACGTTGGGCACTTTTTGGCCTGGGGTAAAAACTAAAAATTTTGCGTCACGCGCACTTTTTGTTGCGCACTTTTTCCTGCGCACTTACTTTGAGCAACATTTGTGGGAAAAATTTGCTTCCTTGCCTTCCCTCCTATAACCAGCTAAATTTTGTGTAGCAAAGAAATGTACCCATGTGTCTTAAATGTAGCTGGCTAGAGCGTGGCAACTTTTGGTAGAGCGCCGACAACAGCCAGCAGCGTAAGAGGCTACGGTGTGAGAAGCAATAGCTATGAGGAGCGTGAGAGTATGCGTTTCAATGTTGCAATGCAGCGTCAACATTCATTTCATTTTGCTTCGAAGGTCACGCTTCTCGCTGTGTCTTGAGCTCGACGAAAAGTTGCCATCCAGCTACATGGATACAAATTTAAATATTTTGCTTGGATTTATCGCTTTCGGCAACATGGAACCAGAACCACGTGTTTCACGACTGGGCATCTGTGTTTTACTTATCTGCGGTAGTAAGTTTATCAGTAGGGAAATGGCAAACTGCCCAGGCGGGAAAGGAAGAGCTTCTTCATTAAAGCTGAATGCCTGATTTTGTAAATACTTGGTATACATTACCAGATGGGTTATTTTGTTACTTACAATTAACATAGAAATGTCATAGCCATGGAAGGCCTTTCATAGGTCATTACTGGTAAAAGGGAGAAAGAATCAAAAGAAATCTAATAGAGCTATTAATTTTTGCATTACCAGGTAAGATTACTACAATAAAGGCATTACCCTCTGCATTACCAGGTAATGCAAAAAGTAAATAGTTCTTATGGCTTATTGATGTTCTGGATTCTGTATTAATTACATTTCAACCCATTACCTTTTTGCAGTAAAATCAGGACTGAAGTAATTAAATACATAAGTAAGGGCTTCCAATATTCCCGACTGGGTGACAATAATTTACATGCAGAATTATTTTAGAACTGCTTCATATTTCTTTAGGTCTCATTACAGAAAATAAGAGGGTTTTATTCTTGAAAAGAACTTCCTTGCTGCATTACTTCCACATAAAAGTGATGCAAGGAGTAATGATTTGAGCGTTCTATGTAATGCAGTTTGAGAGTTCTATGTAATGTAGAATGGAGGCGATTGGTTACCGCGTATGACATCGCCCGCGCAAATGTAATGCCTTATCTCCACTTGCTGTAATCTGAACGAGAGCTAGTTGCTACTCCTTAGAAGTACTTTCGGAATCGATGGGTAATTACTTGCTTTCCTACTGGGATATTATGTACATATTATGTACTGTGCACTTTGTACTATGTATTATGTACTGTGCACTTTGTACTATGTATTATGTACTATATACTATGTATTATGTACTATATACTATGTATTATGTACTATATACTATGTATTATGTACTATATACTATGTATTATGTACTATATACTATGTATTATGTACTATATACTATGTATTATGTACTATATACTATGTATTATGTACTATATACTATGTATTATGTACTATATACTATGTATTATGTACTATATACTATGTATTATGTACTATATACTATGTATTATGTACTATATACTATGTATTATGTACTATATACTATGTATTATGTACTATATACTATGTATTATGTACTATATACTATGTATTATGTACTATATACTATGTATTATGTACTATATACTATGTATTATGTACTATATACTATGTATTATGTACTATATACTATGTATTATGTACTATATACTATGTATTATGTACTATATACTATGTATTATGTACTATATACTATGTATTATGTACTATATACTATGTATTATGTACTATATACTATGTATTATGTACTATATACTATGTATTATGTACTATATACTATGTATTATGTACTATATACTATGTATTATGTACTATATACTATGTATTATGTACTATATACTATGTATTATGTACTATATACTATGTATTATGTACTATATACTATGTATTATGTACTATATACTATGTATTATGTACTATATACTATGTATTATGTACTATATACTATGTATTATGTACTATATACTATGTATTATGTACTATATACTATGTATTATGTACTATATACTATGTATTATGTACTATATACTATGTATTATGTACTATATACTATGTATTATGTACTATATACTATGTATTATGTACTATATACTATGTATTATGTACTATATACTATGTATTATGTACTATATATATGTATATATATATATATATATATATATATATATATATATATATATATATATATATATATATATATATATATATATATATATATATATATATATATATATATATATATATATATATATATATATATATATATATATATATATATATATATATATATATATATATATATATATATATATATATATATATATATATATATATATATATATATATATATATATATATATATATATATATATATATATATATATATATATATATATATATATATATATATATATATATATATATATATATATATATATATATATATATATATATATATATATATATATATATATA
>OY979698.1:63953017-64140517 GCA_963855945.1 Thereva nobilitata | reverse complement strand
CCCTTCTTTTTTGCCTCGTTTTCGTTCGGTAAGGATGCATTGTATACAACATTGGATGTATTCTTCTAGTTTCTTAGTTAGTTTAGGAATGTAATAGTCGTAGTTTATTAGGTCATACGTTTTCTTTACTCCAAAATGACCCTTCTCATGCATTTTCTGGATGATTTCTCTCTGCATGTTTGCGGGAACAACTGTTAGGTATTTTCCGCCTACGTACTTCATTAACACTCCATTTTGAACTGCGTAGTCTTCGTATTCTCCGTTCTCCAAGATCTTTTTTATAGCAACGATCTTTTCGTCCTTATTTTGGTTTTGAATCAACATAGCGGTTAACGTATTATTGACAATGTAGACGTTACGACTTAAAGCATCAACATGGCGCATATTCGTACTTGCACGATGTTCCATCTGGTATGAATATTCCTCGAGATATAAAGTCCATCTAGCGACTCTGGTTGGGATATCCATCTTTTTGACAGTTCTGCTAAAAGCAGCGCAATCAGTCACCAATTTAAACGTAAGTCCTAGCAGGTAGGGTCTTAATTTCTTTATTGCCGCTACGACCGCCAGCACTTCTAACTCGTAAGAATGATAATTTTTCTCTGCCGACGATAATGTTCTGCTCCAATAATATACAGGATAAAGCTTGCCTTCGTGTTCCTGCAACAACACTGCACCAAGTCCTTCGATACTTGCATCAGTGTGTAATTCTGTGGGTACGTCCGGGTCATAAATCTTAAGACATGGTTCTCTGGTTAATATTTTCTTCAATAAGTCAAACGCTTGCTCCTGCTCTGTGCCAAACTCGAACGTTACGTCCTTCTTAAGCAACTTTGTCAACGGCAGTGCAATCCGCGCGTAGTTAGGAATAAATTTCCTAAAGTAACCGGATAATCCTAAAAACTCCTGTATGCGCTTCACGTTATTGGGCGCCGGAAATCTCTGTACAGCCTTAATTTTGGATGGAGTTGGTTGAATACTAGAATTCGATACGACATAGCCTAAATACTCGACACTGCTCTTTAAGAATTCACACTTTTTCCAATTGATCTGAAGTTTGTTTTCGGCGGCAGCCTTTAAAACAACTTCTAGCTTGCTTAAGCCTTCTTCTGCATTGACTGACGGGATGATTAAGTCATCGATATAAATCATTAATATACCTCTATTTACAAGATCCTTGAAAATGTCATGGATGAATCGACAGAAACTGGCTGGGCTATTACATAGTCCAAAAGGAGTTTTAGCGAACTCGAACTGGCCATCGGGCGTTATGAAAGAAGTAAATTTTCTACTTTCAGGTTCTACCGGAACATGGAAAAATCCATTCTTTAGATCCATCACAGAGAACAACTTGGCCTTCACAAATTTATCAAGTTGATCTTCAATCAGAGGGATTGGGAAGCGATCCTTAATCACGTTTTTATTCAGCAGTCTATAATCTATGCAAACCCTATAATTGCCGTCTTTTTTTCTTACGACAACCACTGGACTCGCGAAATCTGAGTGGCTAGGTACGATTATCCCTTCGTCTAACCAATCCTTTATTTGCTTCGACACTACATTTTTTTCCAATGGTGCTAACCTTCTCATTTTGCAATACACTGGTGCTTCGTTACTCAGAATAATTTTAGTTTGGATTTGGCTCACCTTAGCCGGTCCTTCTGTTAGTGTCTCCTCATAGTTATTGATTAAGTCTCTTAACCTCGCTTTGTATTTATTGTCGACGTCTAGCTCCGCTTCATTCCAAACTGCATTTACTATTAATACCGAGTTATCACCGCTCTGCTCCTCTGGTAAAATCTCCGTAAATGTTACTTTGCCGTTCCTAAACACAACTTCATAATCATCGATCAGTTCCTGTCCAAGAATCATTTGCACCGATAATACTTCTTCTGGCATAACGTAAAATGTGGTTACATATTTCTCGTTTTCGATTTCAATGTTTTGCACAATTTTACCTCGTGCACGAATTTTCTCTAAGCCTAAGCCGCCGAATTTTTTATCAGTCTCCATCATTTTACCTTCGGTGAAGTTAACGCAATCCTCCCTCAGCAAATTCACTTCACTACCAGTATCCACCAAAGCCACGACCTGCGCGCCACCAACTCGAACGAGTGTTGAGTTCTTCGCCTTGGCTCCTTGAACATAGAATGTTGTCCTCTCACTTTTCTTGGGACACTTGGCAGAAATATGCAGGCCCGCCACAAGGGGGGGGGGGGCAACTGGGACGAATTGCCCCGGGCCCCCGGTCAGAGGGGGCCCCGAAAATATATTGAAATCCACAAAGTTAAAACCGCATATCCCTGCGTCCTAAACATCCAAGGGCCCCGAAAATATATTGAAATCCACAAAGTCAAAACCGCATATCCCTGCGTCCTAAACATCCAGGGGCCCCGAAAATATATTGAAATCCACAAAGTTAAAACCGCATATCCCTGCGTCCTAAACATCCAGGGGCCCCGAAAATATATTGAAATCCACAAAGTTAAAACCGCATATCCCTGCGTCCTAAACATCCAGGGGCCTCGAAAATATATTGAAATCCACAAAGTTAAAACCGCATATTCCTGCGTCCTAAACATCCAGGGGCCCCGAAAATATATTGAAATACACAAAGTTAAAACCGCATATCCCTGCGTCCTAAACATCCAGGGGCCCCGAAAATATATTGAAATCCACAAAGTTAAAACCGCATATCCCTGCGTCCTAAACATCCAGGGGCCCCGAAAATATATTGAAATCCACAAAGTTAAAACCGCATATCCCTGCGTCCTAAACATCCAGGGGCCCCGAAAATATATTGAAATCCCCAAAACTTAAAACCGCATATCCCTGCGTCCTAAACATCCAGGGGCCCCGAAAATATATTGAAATCCAAAAAGTTAAAACTGCATATCCGTTCTAATGGTTCTAATGGTCAAGCAAGCAGTAACATGGAACCTGAAACCCTAGCATGCAGCACTCTAAAATATATGATATGTATGTATGTATGTATCGTATACACTAATCTACTCATTATATTTAAATAATAAACACAACCATTTTTGTATATATTTTTATAGATTTAAAACTTTATTTTCCTTGCTTTCATTTCCGCAAAATCGTCGATGACATCGTCATATTCTATAGTTTTTGCCAGCTCTCTCTCTATTGATAATATCATGCAGTGGTTTAAACGTGACTGGCCCATACATGATCTAAGATAATTTTTTATCATTTTTAGTTTGCTAAAACCGCGTTCACCAGTTGCAACACCAATAGGTATTACAATAAAAAGTCGTAAGCAAATCGATAGTTGAGGAAAAACGGATTGAAGCCCTTTATTATAAATTAGATTCAGCAGTTGAAGTGCTGACGAACTTGGTCCTGTGTTATCCACTTTTAACGTATCATGTATTTTGAACATTAGCTTTAACTCGTTTATCAAGTTTTCTTTACTAACATCTTGTGGATAGCGATCTAATAAAGGTTGTAAGGATTCGAATTGGTCTTTCTCTGATAAATTCATGAAATTGGATATATTAAAAATAGGCATGAAAAGACAAGATACAGAATCTGTACTGCTTACTAACTTACTCAAATCAGAAATAAGTCTATCAATTGCGGTCATAAAAATTTCTACTTTAAATTTGTGCTCCGGTGAATTTAAATTATCAGATGATACCTCGTCGTGAAATTTTTTTTGTCGTCTTATCCTAAATGTTTTTCTAAACTCGACAGAAATATTCATGCCAATTGCTTTTGATTTAGCTTCATTAAAAATTATATCCCAAGAGTCACGGATAATTGAGATCTCATTTAATAAATCCTTTATTTGATCACTGGCTTCTTGAAGTGTAACTTTCGGACTTTGAATAATTTTATTCCGATCATCAATTGCTTTTAAAATTGTATGCCAAACTTCAGTTATTAAAACAAATTCAAATGACTGAAAATAATCGATTAATCCAGAAACTTCAGCTTGTACTTCAGATGACAAATTTAATTCTTCAATTTTAAAAAGAGAGTCCACAATCAATTCAGATTTTTTCACTAATGGCTCTATAGCTTCAATTCGAGCACTCCATCTTGTAGTCGATATTGAATGAAGAGATACTTTTGCTGTTTCTTTCAAAATTTTCCATCTTGCGGGACTGGACGAAAATGTGTTGTACAGTTTTTGCAGATTTCCAAAATAAGATTTAACTTCAGTGCTCGTTTCCATTGAGTGAACTCCACATAAATTTAACGAATGAGCTATACAAGAATGAAAAGTAGCGGATGGGTTTTTTTCTAAAATTCGACCTTGCACTCCTTTATATTTTCCTGACATGTTCGAGGCATTATCATAACTTTGACCTCTAAGATTTCGAAAGTTAATTTTATGCTTTTTGAGAACTTCCAAAATTACGTTGAATATATCTTCTCCCGTCTTCTTTTCAGAATCTACCAACTCCAAAAACCGTTCATGTATTTCCCACTTATTATTATATTCAACAACGTATCTAATAACTATAACAATTTGCTCAGTATGCGATATATCAGGTGTTCCATCAACAATAATACTATAGTAATGAGCTTTTTCGATCTCTGACAAAATTGTTTTTAAAACTTTACTAGCGCAAACTTCTAAAAATTCATTTTGGCTTTTCCAGGACATGTAATGCGTAACTTTTTTTCCAGCATCTACACTTTCTAATGCAGAATCTAAGTCAACTCTTAAATCAGAATTATACTTACTAATAAATTTCACAGTTGATAAAAATAAACCACAATTTTCATGTTGAATAGTAGATTCTTCGCCTCGAAACGGTAAATTGTTCTCAGCTAAGAAAAGTGTAACATCAATGAGGCTCCGTAGTATTTTTCTCCATTTTTCTTTTTCTTTGCAAATATTTTGTTCAAGAGCTTTATCTATACCTGATGCAGTGACAAGATTACTTTTACGATCTTTCCAGAGAAGGTAATTATTAATGTGCTGGGAGCTACTTTCGTGAGCTGGAACTTTTTCGCACAATTTTCTCCAGTTATCGTTATAACCACTACCTTCTATAACTAACTTAGATATACTTGATTTTGTATCAATCAAACGAAATAAACAACATGGAAAACAAAATAGTCCAGACATGGAAGAACTCCAAACCAACCAATCTCGATTAACTTTTTCTCCGTTATGTAATTGCATTTTCAAAATTTCTGTTGGAAATTTACGATTGAAAGAGTCTCTAGGAAAGTCTGAAGGATGATTTGGTGGACCTTTTAAAATAATAAAGTCTCTTTCACTCTGGGAAATACTTTTCCATGTACCAGGATCATTATTTATACTTTCAGTTTCTTTATCTGCACTTGCCTCTTCCTTTGAATTATTTGAATTTTCCCGTATGCTTACCGTATTTTCATCATTCTGTTCTTCTAAACGATTTTGGATTGACTGATTTAAAATATCACTTTCTTTATTTTGATTACTATCCTTATTCGTATTAGATATACCAAATTGATCCAAAGTTCTCCGACTTTTTAAATCTTCTTCTTCTTTTAGTTTTATAATTTTTCTTTTTTTAGAACCGCTTAAGTAGCTTCGCTTCATTTTTAAACAATCTAGAATATTTGTATTTTTACATTACTATCGAACATAAAAAAATATTATTTAACAAATATTTCATAAAATTCAAACGTTAATTGAATGTGATTTGGAAGGTTTTTTTCGTTAATGTTTTTGGATCCACTCCGAACCAGGACTCTTAGTGGATCCAATCTTACTTCTGAACACGCGATCTTCCCCGATCAACTTGGAGCAGCTCCGAATGGATACGTGTTTTTTTTATGTAATAGATCTGAGATCTTACACTTTCGTTAATTGTAGCAAGATTATGCAACAAGGTCCCCCAGTTTGTAAATTCTTACGGAGACTTTACCCCAAAGCCAAAGATAAAATTATAAAAAAGGATAAATTTTCAACATAACCATAATCAATAGACTTTGAAGTGGAATGCCTGTTGAAAAATTGAGATTATTCTTTTAATCACGTTCGAAGTGAACAGTGTGTGCTTTCGTGGGTTAGGACTACAGCCAATATAAAGGGGCCCATCGAAGAACGCAAAATGCGTGTAGCCTTTTTGTCAGAGCCTCTAAATGTATGCAATCGCCGCTTTGCTAGTTTAAACATCATTTAGATAAAAAAAGAATATTTTATCTATTACTGCCAGAAAACTTTCAGTGCGAAAGTTGTTCCTCTAGATCTCATTCACTAAACCAACAATTTTCTAGAACGTTTTGCTAACACAACGGCGAAAATGTACGTCGTCGCCTATTTTGCTCACGGCGAGCGTCTCGTCTATCTCCTCCAACCTCACGCATCCAGCGAATAGGTGATGCCATTAAACAAAATAAACGCTGTTTATCTACTAAAGTAAAAACAACGGACCCATTCGGGCTGCTCAAAGCAGGATTCAATCAAAGTCTAATTTATATATATTAAGTACATCTTACTTGAGCTTGAAGCCGTTCCACAGACGATAAATTGTTAAAGCGACAAACGATACACCCGCGTTTTTTTAGACTCAACGCTGAATTTTAATTAGCAGCTATAATTGCAAAATTACCTTTCACGGGTATAAAAACTTATAATAAAAATATAGTAAGGTTATATTATTAAAAGTAGTTACGTTTTCAAATGATGACAATTAACTAACGCCTACGTGCGGCTGCTTTCAAGAGAGAGAAGCTCATTCTAGGCCTAAACACCGTATTAGAGCCAAAAATATGCAGTGTGCAGAAAAATTAGGAGTAGAGATGAACAAGCGTGCTGATCTGGTGCTCTTTGATATTCAATTTACGAGCCTCAGCTAACAGAAACACTTCTGTTTACAGCGCTGCATTGGTTCTGATAGGAGGGATATTTGCCTTGCTCTTAAATAGTGTCTTTACTACCTCTGAAGTAGTATAAGCTCGAATTGAGCAGTTACGAAAACGTGAAATTTACCCAGCGGAAAGTCCAGCGCTGCAATATCAATGCTAGAACGCCTCTAAAAAGGCTTGGGGCGTTCCCCCTCCCATCCCAGTTTTATATTTTTTTGACATGGCATTCTTTTTACTGCTGCTTTTTTTAGAAGCTTTTTTGAAGCAGTCACAAAAGTAGAAAAAATGTCTAACCCAGTGATGCCAGACCTGAAATATGGGATTGCGGATTCGAGTGTTGAGTCGAGTACTGAGCCCCAGAGCTAAGCACAAGGGCTTGTATACATACGACATGTTACATTCTAGGCTGCACTATGTAACTTTAGGTTCATTCGCGAATGAAGAACCGACCGTTCGGTATCAATATCTAACGCTCTGAAATAGCTTTTTCTTACCACAAATTTTAATAAGTATTAAATATTTTTTTTAGTCAGATATTTTTTGGAATTTCAATAGTATCCTTAAAGGGGGCCCCCAATCATATTTTAGCCCCGGGCCCCGCAAGGTGATGTGGCGGGCCTGGAAATATGTCCGTGTTTACTACAATTATAACACTTGGGGCCATCATTCTTAGCCGGGCATTCCCTAGCTCCATGCCCTCTTACTCCACAATTAAAACATCGCATCTCTGCTGAGGCGTCTTTCGCTACAACCGGTGCCCGCTTACGATGTCCTCCTTGGTGTGATCTGTCATTCATGCTTGCCTGTTTTGCTCTCGCTGAGTTCCTCATCGTATCGTATTGCATAAACTTTTCCGTAACTCTTTAATGCTACCTGCTCCGTACAGGATAGCTTTATTCGCCTCATCGTCGCGAATTCCATCTATAATATATTGAATTTTCGACTCCAATTCAAGGTTCGCGTGACTCGCTAAATCCAACACCCGGTAAATATATTCCTGGTATGTTTCGTTATTTTCCTTCCTGACCATGCTCAGTTTTTTGTGAACATCCTTGCTGTTGTGAGTATCTGAGAATTCAGATTTGAGTGCCTTCTTAATATTCGTCCACGACTTTGTGTTGGGACATTCAAAACCGATAAACAGCTTTGCAGAGCCTCTGAGTAACCTTTTGGCATATATTATTTTCTGCACATCCGTCCACCTGCATACTTTCGCTGTCTCCTCGAAACTGCTAACCCACCTTGTCACGTTCTGATTGCCTTCACCGCTGAATGTTTCCAAAGATTCCTCGACGTCTCTGAAGGACAGTGTTGGTTGCTGATATTCTCTTTGCTTCAAAGGGAAAGTCTCGCGCATCAAGTGAGTGGTCTCACTGCCATTTAACAATACCTCGGTGTCGTCACCGTCGACTTCGTCACCGTCGTCTTCATCACTGTCTCCTTCCTCCTCCCCGTCTTTATCACCTTCGTCTTTGTCATCGCCGTCTACATCATTGTCGTCTTTGTTAGGTATCGCTGACCGTCCTTGATTTTGTCTGTTCCAAGCAATCTTCAGTATTTTGCATAGGTCTGCCTTGTTGCCTGTCGTCTTCAAATGCAACGATTTAAGCTCCTTTCTTAGCTCCGCAATCTTCATATTAGCGACTCTTGTGTCTTCGATCGCATCAGCATCACCACCGTTACCAATCGCCTGCCCCCCGGTATGTACATGCGCGCGCAGTCGCTCCCGTTGTGAGGCTTTGCTTCCAGTTACTGGTAATTGGTAATCTACCAACATTTCCTGAATTGCTGTCATGGACAATTCGTCTACATCAACTCCTTGCGCTCCCTGTTCATGTGCGTCGTTTTTATCTCCGTTGTTTGACATTCTCGAGTTGGGATTCTTCGATTTTATACTCTAAGTTCCTCCCACCTGTAAAATTTCCACCGTAACCCCGTTTATCAAAACTTGAAATAACGCTTCGTCGTTCTTGTCGCTGCTCGTCGTACAGTAGACAATTATTTCTTCGTTTTGAACTTCTTTTCGCAAACAATTTCGTTACCTAAAAAAAACAAAATTATTCGCCTTCACCTTCTCCTAGAATTTTTTATTTTTTCCAAAAGTCAGCCTCCTTTTTTTTTAAAAAAAAAACGGCCTCCTCTTCTATTTTTTTTTTTCGTTATTCAGCTAAAACATCGATTTTATTGCGTCATTTATCTACTCTTTATGATTTCTAACCCTTCCCATCACGGTTGAGCCCCCAATTTCTGTAGGAATGGGTTCTTTTGGGAACTAGAAATCGCTTACTTATTTAAAAGACGTTTTAATGTAAGTTTATTAATTAATTACAATAATTCTCGTACTACAAGCACACGTCTACTCCAGTTGACTTCCTTGTTCAGAGTGACTGTCTGCTGAGCTGACTTCACACATGTCAGTTCCTACGCCTACTCCCACATATATACATATATACATATATACATATATACATATATACATATATACATATATACATATATACATATATACATATATACATATATACATATATACATATATACATATATACATATATACATATATACATATATACATATATACATATATACATATATACATATATACATATATACATATATACATATATACATATATACATATATACATATATACATATATACATATATACATATATACATATATACATATATACATATATACATATATACATATATACATATATACATATATACATATATACATATATACATATATACATATATACATATATACATATATACATATATACATATATACATATATACATATATACATATATACATATATACATATATACATATATACATATATACATATATACATATATACATATATACATATATACATATATACATATATACATATATACATATATACATATATACATATATACATATATACATATATACATATATACATATATACATATATACATATATACATATATACATATATACATATATACATATATACATATATACATATATACATATATACATATATACATATATACATATATACATATATACATATATACATATATACATATATACATATATACATATATACATATATACATATATACATATATACATATATACATATATACATATATACATATATACATATATACATATATACATATATACATATATACATATATACATATATACATATATACATATATACATATATACATATATACATATATACATATATACATATATACATATATACATATATACATATATACATATATACATATATACATATATACATATATACATATATACATATATACATATATACATATATACATATATACATATATACATATATACATATATACATATATACATATATACATATATACATATATACATATATACATATATACATATATACATATATACATATATACATATATACATATATACATATATACATATATACATATATACATATATACATATATACATATATACATATATACATATATACATATATACATATATACATATATACATATATACATATATACATATATACATATATACATATATACATATATACATATGATTTTGCTTGAATCGGATTCTGAGTAATCTACAAACACAAAAAAGCTTGTATTTTAATTCTTTTTATTTTTATTTTTATATTTTATTTTTTCAACAATAATTATTATTTTACAAACTGTAACGCTTGTGCAGTCGTCCTCATTCCAAAAACAACTGGATATATTTTCTTCTTCCTTGTCACAATTTTTCTTTTCAAGGACCTTCTATGATTTTTTCATTTCCAAAATTATTAATTTATAAAGGTGTTTTTAAATATTTCAGTGTTGCCGTAACATTACTCCGCGCCTTGAAATCTCGCTTTCAAAATTTACTTGTACTATAAGGGTTCTTGGCAGCTCCAGGCATTATAGTGTGCCTTCCTAACTATCAGCAACAAGTTCCTTTTCCTTATTGTAAGGATTAGTTTGAACTGGTAACAAACATAATTTCGTGATCGGTCTTTTCTTTGTGGAGTTTTGTACGCGCAGCTTTACGACACGTACATTTCCATCCTTTCCAGGATAAGTTTCAAGTACACGGCCTAAAGGCCAATAAGTAGGGGGTGTGTTTTCATCTTTCAGCAAAACGATAGCTCCAGGACTGATGTTTTCCATTCTGTCCAACCACTTTGGTCTTTGCTGTAATCTTGATAAATGTGCCAAAAGTGCTGATAACTGCCATCTACTGAGGAGGTGTTCTTTCGTATTTAAAAAGTTGGGCTCTGGTGGAGCCAGTAAAGCATCACCTGTCAGAAAATGACCAGGAGTCAGCGGGATTTCATCATTCGAATCCTCATACAAAGGACACAGCGGCCGCGAATTCAGGCACGCTTCTATCTGAGTTAAGATAGTTGACAATTCTTCATACGTCAGTGATGCCTTTCCTATAACTCTTTTGAGGTGGTGTTTTATTGATTTAACACTAACCTCCCACAGACCGCCAAAGTGTGGTGAAGATGGGGGATTGAAATGCCATGTCGTCCCCTTGCTGCTACATTCGTTAGCCATTTCTTCATTTAGTTCCGATCTGAATTTCCTCTCTTCAGAGTTTAGCACGACGCTGGCACCTACGAAATTCGTTCCACAATCAGAATATAAATCGCTGCATATTCCTCGTCTGGCCACAAATCTTCTGAAAGCGGCAATGAAAGCAGGTGTAGATAAGTCGCTCACTACCTCGATGTGGATCGCTTTGACGCACAAGCAAACAAAAACTGCTACGTATCCTTTGACGACTTTTGCATTACGAATCTTGCTAGTTTTAACGTTGAACGGACCACAATAGTCCACTCCTGTGTGGGTGAATGGAAGGGAAATCTGAACTCTGGTCATAGGTAAATTACCCATTAGTTGCACAGCAGTGGTGCCCTTCTGGCGAAAGCAAGGGATGCATCTATGAATACATTGTCTTAGTTTGTTACGGGCGTTGATGATCCAGAACCGTTTACGCAATGTACATAACATCAATTGGGGGCCGCCATGCAATGTATTTCGATGTGCGTCTTCGATGACCCGTTCTGTGAGGACACTTTTTTCTGGCAATATCATAGGATGCCGTTGGTTGAAGGGCAACGCAGATTCTTGTAAACGTCCTCCCACTCGTAGAATATCTTCAGCGTCTATAAAAGGATTTAAATTCAAAAATTTTCTTTTCCGTGGACATTTATTTGTTCTTTTTAACTCTCGGATATCTTGAGGAAAATATTCATTTTGAGTAAATCTCACCCAATGTTTCAAAGCGTTTGACAACTCTTCAGCGGTTAGCCAATTTACAGTTTTTCCTTCAGACTGGTTTTTACAGTTCTGGACGAATCGCTGGATGTTCGCGGTGACTCGGAGTAACTTAGATAGTGACGAACATTTATTCAAAACTGTCTTATGGATGTCAATATCGTCTTCGACTTCATTTGGGGTGGTGAATAAAGAAATCAATTTAGCTTCCTGTTCTGTGCGTGGAACTTTGGAGTCTTGGCCAAGCGTGTTCTTCGAGCTTCAACCACTTTGGGCCCGTCCACCATAAATCGTTAGCGGCGAGTTGTTCAGGAAACAGCCCACGAGTGGCATGATCGGCGGGATTGTCGGAGGATGGTACGTGTCTCCACACTTCGGCATCGACGATGTCGTGAATTTCACTAACCTTGTTAGCGACAAAGGTTTTCCATTTGCACGGGAGATTTTGGATCCACGCTAAAACAATTGTTGAGTCTGTCCAAGCATGTGTCTTCATGCTTTCAATCTTCAGTGCTGATCTGACCTTTGCGATTAGTTTTGCGAGAAGGGTTGCGCCGCAAAGCTCCAAACGTGGTAACGAAATGCTCTTCAGTGGCGCAACTCGGGTTTTTGCGGTAAGTAGGTTCACATCTACTCCTCCCAGTCCATTAGTCGTACGGATGTAAACGGCAGCGGCGTATGCCACTTGGGAAGCGTCAGAGAATCCATGTATCTCTATTTTGGACATTTTCTTGAATCCCAACCAACGTTGTATCCTCACCTTTTCTAATTTTGGTAAGGCTGCTCGAAAATCTCTCCAGGTTTCATGTATATTTTCTGGCAGAATATCGTCCCATGCGATACCGGATAGCCATACGTGTTGCATTAGGATCTTCACTTGGACAATCGTTGGTGCCAACCAGACCAGAGGGTCAAACAATTTTGCAATATCTGATAACATTTGTCTTTTTGTAACTTTTTCACTTGGTGTTCCAACGTTAATATTGTATCCAAATTGATCCAGGCTTGGGAACCAACAAACTCCTAGTGCCTTTGTGCACTTATCGATAGGTATTTCTACATTGTCTCCTAATTCTCTGTCATGTACAGATATGTGTTTCAGAACTTCTGGTGCATTTGATATCCATTTTCTGATCTGAAATCCTCCTTTGAGTAATAGCTGAGAAACTTCGTTTTGTTTTAAAGTCGCCTCTCTAATGTCGTCACCACCTGACATTAGATCATCCACATAGAAGTCGTGTTGTGCCACTTGGGATCCTATTGGGAAATTTGCTACTTCGTCTTGTGCTACTTGAGTTAACGTTCTGATTGCTAAAAACGGTGCACTTGTGGTTCCAAAGGTTACTGTCTGTAAGCAGTAATCTCTAATTGTTCTTGCTCGGAATTCCTCCAGACAATTCTTTGAAAATTAGCATCTTCGTTCGGCACTCTTACCTGGCGGTACATTTTTGTAATATCTGCTGTTATAGCAATTTTATATTTTCTCCACCGCATTAGTAAGGTTGCAATGTCGTCTTGAATCGTGGGTCCTTTCATCAAAATGTCGTTGAGCGATTTGCCGTTGTCAGTTGCGCAAGATGCGTCAAACACCACTCTGAGTTTTGTAGTACTGTTTTCTTTAAAGACGGCATGATGTGGAAGATAAGAGCATGTGTATGTCGCCTTACCATCTCCGTGACGTGTGATATGCTCGTTTTCTTCTGTGCTGGCGAGCACCATGTGTCCTAGTGTTGCGTAATCATTAATGCATTCGGCGTATCTTGTCTTCAAAGAAGGGTCCCGATTAAAGCTTCTTTCTAGTTGAATGAATCGTTTGATTGCCTTGTCTCTTGATTTGCCCAATCGTTGATCCTGGGTAAAAGGTAATTTTACCGTATATCGCCCATTTGCCGTTCTACGTACTGTTTCTTTGTATACTTGTTCGCATGCCTTTTCTTCTCCATTAAGATGGCACATTGGCTTTAATTCTTCCATCTCCCAAAACTTCCTAATTTGATCATTGAGGTCAACGTTTAAATGTAAGTTAGTAATATTGTTTCGTCTGTTTAACTTTCCTTGTGCAATCTCGCCAAAAACGATCCAACCTAAACTAGTATTTTGGGCAACGGGAGAACCCCTCATTCCTCTCTGTACTCCTTCTAATACGATTTGACTATAAACATCGGCTCCTAGTAATAAATCGATTTTTCCTGGTTCGCAGAACTGTGGGTCTGCCAACATTAAATTATTGAGATGATCCCATTGACCTCTGTGTATCAGCCTTGTTGGTAAAAGAGCTGTCAGCTTTTTCATAATGAAAGCAGAAATTTTTAATCCGACGTTGCTCACTCTGCTCTTTATCTTTAAGTGCACTCTGGCCTTCGTCATTCCTGCAGCCTTACCTCCTAGACCCGATATAACAGCATCCACCGATTCCTTGTGCAGCCTTAGACGCTGAACTGTATTTTCCGTGACAAAAGTCGCTTGAGACCCCTGGTCTATTAATGCGCGCAAAACATTTTGTCCGGATGAAGATGAAACCTCTACTAGAGCCGTGGCTAACAAACTATTTTTTTCCTTTGGCCTTTCTTGTACTAGGAAGGTCTTGATTTCTGGTCCGTCAGTATTTGTATCCTTTGTCGAATTCGTGCCGTGTGCCTTAGCATCTTTGTTCTCACCTGGAATTGTTTTTTTGTATGATTCTGCTCTTCCCATATGTAACAGTGAATGGTGTCGCTTGCCACACTTCAAACAATTTCTATTGCTAATAAATGTCCTTGTCCCAAACAATTAAGACATAAACCCTTTTCTCTAGCGTAGGAATTTCTTTCATCATCGCTCAATTGAAGAAATTGGCTGCATCGAATGATGGAGTGTTGCCCTTTGCACATATTACACCTTTCTTGACCGTGAATATAGAAACTGCTTGCCTTTTGGACCTTAACCCCCTGATTTCGGTTACCATATCCACGGCTATTGAACTTGGTGATTTTGCTCTGGTTTGAATCTATAGCCTCCAGAGTTCTGAATCGTATTTCAAGGCACTGAATGAGTTCCTTTAATGTTGGGATATCTGTTTTGCCACCCAATCTTTGTTCCCAGGCCTTGTGAGTCTCGATTGGCAGTTTTTGGACTAATAAATAAATTAACAATGTGTCCCAACTACTGGTGTCAATGCCTAGACCTTCTAGACCCCTCAAGCTCTGTAGCGTTTGATCTAAAAAATTTCGTAAGCCTTGTGCTGTTTCGTTTGGCTGGTTTGGTTGCTCAAATATAGTCTGTAGATGAGTGTTGACCAGAACCCGATTGTTGTCATATCTGTCTGTTAAGGTTTTCCATGCCACGCTGTAATTTTCAGCTGTGACAGCCACATTGCGAACCAAAAGCTCGGCTTCGCCATTTAAATTAGTTTTTAGATGATGGAGTTTCTGCACATTCGATAACGATGCGTCATTGTGAACTATGGAACGAAATAAATCCCTGAAAGGTATCCATCGATCATAATGACCATCAAAACTGGGCAATTTTATTTTGGGCAGATTTGACTCGGTCCTTTGGATGACACTAGTGCATTCATTTGGTGAGGGTTGTAGTGGTGGATCCGCTAATTGTTCTTTTTTTTCGTTTAGTAAAATTAAGAGATCCGTGTATGTATCTTCAATGGTACTGTAGGTTTCCTTTGTGAAATACTCAGATTCAAAATCTTTAATACTTCCTATTACCTCATTGTGACCCTCTTCGAATCCCTCCCATTGTTTTCTCAACAAATCAATGCGTGTGTCTATATATGCTAGCGTTTTTCGCGCTTCCGGGTCGTTCTTATAATTTGTAAACGCTTTAGTAATTGAAGCGCCCCTTTCAACTTGCCTTCTTAATAATTTGTCGGCTGCCTTCGCCATTTCAAATTATTTTATTGTCCTTGTTTCTTGTTAAAGCGTGATGTAACGGTACGAGGGGAATACGTGGAGAAAGAAATACCGCACACTGAGCTCTTCTTTGGTATCCTTATGTTTGGCAATTTCCAACTTCCGTGGAACCTTAATGCCTTAAATATCCGGCTCGTGAAGGACCAAATTATTTTGCTTGAATCGGATTCTGAGTAATCTACAAACACAAAAAAGCTTGTATTTTAATTCTTTTTATTTTTATTTTTATATTTTATTTTTTCAACAATAATTATTATTTTACAAACTGTAACGCTTGTGCAGTCGTCCTCATTCCAAAAACAACTGGATATATTTTCTTCCTTGTCACAATTTTTCTTTACAAGGACCTTCTATGATTTTTTCATTTCCAAAATTATTAATTTATAAAGGTGTTTTTAAATATTTCAGTGTTGCCGTAACAACATATATACCCAGCGGGGAAGAAGAACGCTTCCACATGGCAGTTAATGCGCTTCTTTGGAAGCATGGAGTGCTTGCCTGTTCCATTCCACTTCATTGCCATTTTACATGGGGATGTCATCAGAAAGATGCGCTTCCCCTTTCTTTCCTTAAACGCGCTTCTGAAGCTTGTTAAATGGATGCAGCGGGAAGCACTTGCGATTATGGTTCTGTTTGGATATGCAAAGCTTTTAAGCTTTTTTTTAATTGAAGAGGAAGGAAAAGAGCTGAAGAGAGAGTAAATATTTCATACTTAAAAACAGAGCATTTTTGAGCATTAAGGTACGATTCCGAACAAGGCGGCAGACTGCAAACCGCAGGCGACACTACTGGTTTGTATGAAAGAATTATAATTTTATCGTAATTTAATCATAGCAAACCGGATTTTATCATACAAACTAGTAGTGTCGCCTGCGGTTTGCAGTCTGCCGCCTTGTTCGGGATCGTACCTTAAGACATAAGAACATTTTGATATTCACACAAAAATTTCCATTTATGCTCCTTCACAAATCTCTACTCATTAGTTGCTCAGACCTATGAAAACTGAAATCAAAGCAAATCCACAGGGAATTGTCATGTACAAAGAGCATTCGCAGCTTGCATCAAACCTACTTCCGATACGAAATACTCCAGAAGCGCATCACTAAAGCTTCCAGTGGAAGCACTTGCTTTATTTCCCGCTGGGTACATAATACATATAGTACATAATACATATAGTACATAATACATATAGTACATAATACATATAGTACATAATACATATAGTACATAATACATATAGTACATAATACATATAGTACATAATACATATAGTACATAATACATATAGTACATAATACATATAGTACATAATACATATAGTACATAATACATATAGTACATAATACATATAGTACATAATACATAGTACAAAGTGCACAGTACATAATATGTACATATCCCAGTAGGGAAAGCAAGTAATTACCCATCGATTCCGAAAGTACTTCTAAGGAGTAGCAACTAACTCTCGTTCAGATTAAAGCAAGTGGAGATAAGGCATTACATTTGCGCGGGCGATGTCATACGCGGTAACCAATCGCCTCCATTCTGCATTACATTGAACTCTCAAACTGCATTACATAGAACGCTCAAATCATTACTCCTTGCATTACTTTCATGTGGAAGTAATGCAGCAAGGAAGTACTTTATAAGAATAAAACCCTCTTATTTTCTGTAATGAGACCTAAAGAAATATGAAGCAGTTCTAAAATAATTCTGCATGTAATTTATTGCCACCCAGTCGGGAATATTGGAAGCCCTTACTTATGTATTTAATTACTTCAGTCCTGATTTTACTGCAAAAAGGTAATCGGTTGAAATGTAATTAATACAGAATCCAGAACATCAATAAGCCATAAGAACTATTTACTTTTTGCATTACCTGGTAATGCAGAGGGTAATGCCTTTATTGTAGTAATCTTACCTGGTAATGCAAAAATTAATAGCTCTATTAGATTTCTTTTGATTCTTTCTCCCTTTTACCAGTAATGACCTATGAAAGGCCTTCCATGGCTATGACATTTCTATGTTAATTGTAAGTAACAAAATAACCCTTCTGGTAATGTATACCTAGTATTTACAAAATCAGGCATTCAGCTTTAATGAAGATGCTCTTCCTTTCCCGCCTGGGCAGTTTGCCATTTCCCTACTGATAAACTTACTACCGCAGATAAGTAAAACCACTAAGCATATTACACATAGAGGAGTCACGTAGAACAAAAATTTGTGCACGGCATTTATCTTCTTCTTCTCCGGGGACCCAGCGCGCCTGCTACTATACACCAGAATCTGCTTCAGAGTGCTAAGTTCTTCCCTCGGGGACCCAGCGCCCATGCTAATATAGACCAGAAGCTTCTTCCGAGTGCTAAGGTGGTAGCAGATTATTGTAAAGGAAGTTTAAGAGCATTGCGGGGGGTAAGGGAATCTGGGGGAGGCTTGTTCTGAGTCCCAGAACCCAGACGTCTGAGATGCGTGGATTGAGTGTTTTTCCTTCTATACGCATTCGTAGAAAAAAATCAAGTCGTCTGCCCATGAATAAAATGAAATTTTGGTAGATAGCAGAAGAAATGTATTTTTTGTTTTAGCTTAGGAATATTCTTTGGGATAGTGTATTTTTTTTGTTGGAATCATTTTAAAATTTAAAATATGAGATTACAGATTTTATTTAATTTTGTAAGTAATGATGATCTTAAGGCAAGCTGAGTACCCTAAATTTCACCCGATGAGGGTTTTTATGGGGGTTGAAAGGGGGAAAATTAATTTTTGATGATCATCCATAGATTTTTTGATTTAAATAGTTATTACAGAAATTATTCATTAGGTTTATAAAATAGTTGTAAAAAGGTTCGTTAAATCTTCGGAAATCAATTTATTTTGTCTTTTTTTGTACAATTAGTAGTTATAAAACGTGCGATAAAGTTTAAAAGTCTCTTGAAAGTTAGTATTTTTGTATAAAATGAGTACTCCTTTCCACACCACCGCGGGGGTCGAGTATAAGGTGCGTTTTTTTATAAGTATGTGGTGTTCCCCAGTAGGCCTAATCCAGATTTAGAGATACATATGTTACATGAAGTAACTCAACGGCTTTTTCCAAGCGACACAGACAAAATCTGGATGAAGTTGAAAGCAGGGTGCGAGTCGGTACTAAAAATTTGGGACTCCGATTCCAAGGTTTTTAAATTTTAAATCCGACTCCTATAATGGGAAATATTTAAATTTTTACTAAAGAACAAAAAAGAACTAATTTTATTGTGCAGGGGTGGTTAACTTTTTTCGAAGCAAGGGCGCAATTATCAATTTTCATGAAGGTTTAGGGCGCAACCGGACTATCAGGGGCTGTCAGTGAACAGTTTCTCCGAGATATATCACAAGGAATGGATTACCTGATAAGACATATGACACCAATGGTGGTTCATGTTAGGAATAACGATTTAACTCGTCATATATATATATCTACTATTTTTAATATTGTATTCTTTCTCATATAGAGGGCACCAGTTTATATATGTAAAACGCACATGCAAGGTTGTTTCTTTTTTTTCTTGCTCTCTGTTAATGAATGTATTCTGGCCACCACGCCATGAAAAGTGTTTTTTTCTTTAATTTAATAAACTTAATTTGTTTAATGTTTGTTTATACTTTTGTCACAACCTGCCTACGTTATTAGGTTATGGGCCCAGGCATGTAAAGTGAAAAAGTATTCTAAATAAAGTACTATAGTCGCAGTCAAGTGAAAAGTGAATACCGACTATAACCTCAAAAGAAAAACATGCCTGACGAAGTGGAAAGGTACAGAATCCCTTTTTTCAATGGATCAAATTTCTCGAGTTGGAAATTTAGAATAGTTACGCTACTCACGGAAATGGATTTACTTTCCCTAACAGAGAAGAAGTATACGGAGATTGTGCAAATTCTCCCAGGTGACGATGCGGAACAAAGGGCAGCCAAGGAACTCCAGTTGGAGACACTAAAGAAGAATGATCAAAAATGTAAGTCGCAAATAATACAGAGGATCGCAGACAGTCACTTAGAGTACGCTCAAGATAAGGAGACAGCTTTTGATTTATGGGACGGTCTGTGTAGTACATTTGAGAGAAAAGGAATTGCGGGCCAACTACTCATACGCAAGTCACTACTGTGCATGAAATTTGATTCCAACAATGATACGCTCGCTAATCATTTTTTGCAATTCGACAAGTTAATTCGAAATCTTAAATCAACTGGAGCTAAGCTAGAGGATACCGATATAGTTTGTCATCTTTTACTTACAATGCCATCCGAATACGATTCAGTGGTAACAGCGATAGAAACTTTGGCCAATGATAAAGTCACACCGGCGTTTGTGAAAAGCAGACTACAAGATGAAGAAATGAAAAGAAGAAATTCGTCCAGTGGAAATGAAGTGTCCTCTTCAGCAACTTTTGTATCTCAAGCTAGTAAACGAGGTGGAAAACAGTCAAGTGGTAATACGTCAAGATTTCCATTTAAATGCAACTATTGTAAGAAACTAGGCCACAAGTACTCTGAGTGTAGAAAAAGAGAACATGATTTGAAAAACAAAAGCACACAGAATGCCAGTTCAGCCTTCAAACCAGACGATGATAATGAACCTGGCGGGTTCTGTTTCTCAACATTGACGCAAAGTGATACTAACCAGTCAGTTAAATGGTATCTCGACTCAGGATGCACAGAGCATATGTGTGGTAAGAATGTATCTTTAAGTAACGTGAGAGATTTGGAGAAACCAATTCAAATAAAGGTTGCAAAGTCTGGAGCTTTTCTACAAGCCGACGCTCGTGGAGAAATTGAACTTGTAAATACAGTCAATGGCAAGGAAAATTCTATCACAATAAAAGAAGTTTTGTCAGTTCCACTTCTCGAACATAATCACATGTCAGTCAGAAAACTTGAGATGAATGGCTATCGGATCATTTTTGAGAAAGGGCGTGGAATAATTAGTCAAGAGAATCGCATTGCAGCCATTGCTTACAGGAAAAGTGTTGAGTTATACGAGCTGGATTTCAGAAGACCAGTGTATGCTAATCTTACTTCTTATCATGAAGAATATGAACTGTGGCACAAGCGAATGGGTCATTTGAACTTTAACGACGTCAAGAGATTGCAAAGTCAAACTGTTGGAATGAACATGGACGCTTCGAAGTTATCCAAGGAACTGTGTTCAATTTGTATAGAAGGTAAGCAGACTCATCAACCTCATAATCAACCACGGAAAAGGTCAACACGTCCACTTCAGCTTGTACATAGTGATGTTATGGGGCCGATAAAGCCTATGTCTCATGATAAGAAAAATTACATGCTCACGTTTATTGATGACTATACTCATTTCACAGCTTCTTACATATTGGAGTCAAAAGCAGAGGTCTTCAAGTTCTTCAATATTTTTGAAGCCATGGCTACTGCCCACTTTAATACGAAGCTAAGTCGCTTCAGATGTGACAACGGTGGAGAGTACATTTCAAATGAGATTAAGGACTTCTTCGAGAACAAAGGTATACAGTTTGAATTTACAATCAGGCACACTCCTCAACAGAATGGAGTAGCGGAGAGGATGAACCGCACAATTACAGAAAAGGCTCGGTGTATGCTGCTAAATTGTCAACTAGGAAAGAAATTCTGGTCTCAGGCTGTGGAAGCTGCCGTATATATAACGAATCGTAGTCCAACTTCTTCACTTGATGGTCAAATTCCTGCTTCGCTATGGTATAACGAGAAACCAAACTTGAAGAAAATAAAAGTGTTTGGATGCATTGCGTATCTGAGACTACCAAAGAAATTGATACCAGGACAGTTCGATTCAAGGTCGCTCAAGTGTTACTTCGTTGGATACTGTCCAAATGGATTCAAGTTCTGGGATCCAGAATGTCAAAAGATCGTTCTTGGGAGAGATGCCATATTTAATGAAAAGGAATTTTCATTTGAGGGACTGGAAACCGAAGATTGGTTATATCATAAAGAGAATAAAGAAGAAGGTGATGTTGAAGAGCCAAATCAAGTAGAATTGGAAGAAAAAGAAGAGATGGATCATGGAAAGCAACAGAGAAGAACTACCAGGACAGTAACAAAACCACGCTATCTTGAAGATTATGCTGTGATAGCATTGCAAGCTGAGTCGTTTGTAGAAGATGTCCCTGATATGTTTCAAGATATTGAGGCAAGAGATGACAAAGATGATTGGATGCAAGTTATAAATGAAGAGATGGATGCACTACTGGAGAACCAAACGTGGGATTTAACTACACTTCCGAAAGGTCAACGTTTACTGGATAATAGATGGGTCTTCAAGATCAAGAGGGACGAGAAGGGCAACATTGAGAGATACAAGGCCAGGCTCGTAATCAAAGGTTGTGCTCAAAGACATGGGTACGACTACGAAGAAACATATGCGCCAGTTGCTCGATTAACAACACCGAGGGCTTTACTATCCTTAGTTGTTGAAAGGAATCTTCTATTATGTCATATGGATGTTAAGAACGCCTTTTTACACGGAACAATCGAGGAGGAGGTGTATATGAGAATCCCCGAAGGTTTCAAAAGCAAAAATGACTCAATCTGCAAGTTGAATAAGGCTCTTTATGGCCTTAAACAGGCTCCAAGAGCTTGGAATAAAACCTTTGACCACTTCATAACTAAACTGGGATTTACTCAATCTGAGGTTGACAAATGTCTCTACAATTGGAAACATGAAGAAGGCTGTTTATTTCTACTTCTATATGTCGATGACATACTTCTAGTTGGAAATAGTGCAAAAAAGATTGACTATGTAAAAAATGAAATGAAAGCAAGTTTTCATATGAAAGATTTTGGGGAACCAAAAACATTCCTCGGTATCAACATTGAATGGGTAAATGGCACACTGTGCTTGAGTCAGAGACATTACTTCGAAAATCTGCTCAAACGATTCAACATGGAGAATTGTAATCCAGTTGGAACACCTATGGACATGACACCGGTTCCTGATGATGAAGAGTTGCTGATTGATGAATCAAAACCCTACAGACAACTTGTTGGATGTTTAATGTACGGAATGCTCACGACAAGACCTGATTTGAGCTATGCTGTCAACTACTTTAGCAGACACCAACATGAACAAACTGAATCTCGTTGGAAAGGTCTGAAGAAAATTCTACGATACATCAAAGGAACTTTGGACGTCGGCCTATGCTACAAGAAAGGAGACAATGAATTAATATCGTGTTATGTGGATGCAGACTTTGGGAGTGAAAAGGACAGGAAATCGACTTCTGGCTTCTTGATGCAACTTGCTGGTAGTACAATCTCGTGGACCACAAAACGACAGACTTCAGTAAGTCTTTCGTCAACTGAAGCAGAATACGTTGCACTTGCTATGGCATCTGCCGACGTACTATGGTTGAAAAGTCTTGTAGCAGATCTTCAGGTTGCAAGTGATGTACCACCTAAGATTTTTGAAGACAATCAATCCTGCATTCATCTTCTATCCAGATGGGAACATAAACGTTTAAAACACGTTGACGTCAAGTATAATTTTGTACGAGACCTACATGAAAAGGGACTAATTGCTGTCGAGTATGTAAATACTCGAGATCAAGTCGCCGACATCCTGACCAAACCACTACCAAGAACTCAATTCGTCTACCTTCGATCCAGATTCGGACTTCAAGAACTTCAGGACGAAACGAGGAAAAATTGTTAAATCGAGGAGGAGTGTTAGGAATAACGATTTAACTCGTCATATATATATATCTACTATTTTTAATATTGTATTCTTTCTCATATAGAGGGCACCAGTTTATATATGTAAAACGCACATGCAAGGTTGTTTCTTTTTTTTTCTTGCTCTCTGTTAATGAATGTATTCTGGCCACCACGCCATGAAAAGTGTTTTTTTCTTTAATTTAATAAACTTAATTTGTTTAATGTTTGTTTATACTTTTGTCACAACCTGCCTACGTTATTAGTTCATTGCTCTTGTCAATCTACAGGAATAGCCTGCACTACTGGAGAAGGGTCAAAGTGATATTTATTTCGAAGGTAGGTAGACCAAACGGTAAAGGATGATATGAGTCGTCAACACCCTAGAAAGCATGCTAGACCTATACCTCCGAAATTCTTTAGCTGAAATCTTTCTCTCAGTATGCATATTGCAAGAGAAATTCGGATGACACCACACTGCATGTAGTAGTGCGTACCGTAGAGTACTCCCTAGAATACAACCAATTTACCTTGGCAATCTTCCTGGATAGAAAAAGCATTTTGAACAAAGTCACCATCGAGGCTAACCAGGTGGCCCTAGCGAATTGTGGTCAGTGAATCCTCTTCATGGTAAAATCTAGAATCGTCCGCACCAGCTTAGGCAACAACAGAGTGGTAAAGATGACGTGCAGTAGCACACCCCAGGAAGGAAACCTTTCGCCGCTGCTATTTTCACCTATAGAAAAAAATCGATGGTTTCAGTCTACCTACAAATATGGGAATGTACTGAGCCTATTCCGATCAGCTCACTATTTTGGCTTCATTTTGGACCCAAACCTTTATTGCAGGCTCAACTTCGAAAAAAGGCCAAAGAACGCCAGTAATAGCTTTTTATGCCAGTAAGCAGACCTTCGGCAAGAGATGAAACTTGAAGCCACACTTGAGTTGCTGGCTCTACACAGAACTGATTACAGGACATCGAAAATTAATTTCAACTCAGGTTTCAATGTCCAGATTTCCACCAGAAAGGGTTGGGAAATATTGCAGCCTAAGAAGAGCTATGACATGGTCGTATATATGTATAACTGTTGTTTTCTCCTCTTTGACGAACAATTTCTTTGCAGTTGTCTGGTTCTTGCTAGGAGAAAACACTGTACAATTGGAAACCTTTTCTTACATAAGTTGGGAGAGCTTTCGAAGCTTAAAGTGAGAGGTATGATCGGATATTTGAATATGACGGGCTGGATTTAAAGTCACTCCCACCTCACCGACATGCGCTTATGTAAAGGGTTTTTACGAGTACGGTTACAAAACTTTGGTCTTTAAGCGGTAGTTATGTCTATGTTCTGGGGTCCCTGTAATTTTTATTTTATCGTGTTCTGCATTTGATTCGAATCAGTTTTCATTTCAAGATCCTTGGAGAGGTAGAACACATAAAATCTTAATTGGGGCACTCTACGTACCATGTAACGCCAATTCTAATGACCTCACGAATGACACTGCGGATGTAGGGGCTGACTCGGAGCTTTAATGATTTTATAATTGGCGGCGATTACAACGCCAGACATCCACTTTGGGGTGATCACACTACCAACACTAACGGAAATACACTGCACAGATGGTTCCAATCTACTGCATTCTTGCAGTCTGAATTTGCCCATCCGGCTTCCCCTACTTTTCCGAGAGGAGCCTCTCACCTCGATTTCTTTTGGATATCCTCGTCACTAAAAAACACCAATGTTCTGACATGTGCATCTTTCGCATATCCTTCTGACCACTAGGGCGTCTCCCTCAGAGTTTGCTCTAGTGATACCGAGCTCGAATACACTGCTATCTCCACTATCCGCTCCTATAAAGAAACGGACTGGGAGGTTGTCAATTCGGAACTCTTCCGTATACTCGGAGAAGCTGGCCCCATCCCAGATCACCGAAATCTCACCCCCACGGAAATAGAGCACCATGCTGAAATAATCTCTAATAAGGTCATAGAATGCGCAAACAACCATTCATGAGTAATAAGAAAAAATAAATACAGTAACAATAATTGGTCGGAACTCACACTGAAGTTCATCAAGGTGCGAAGGAGCTGGCTAAGGGCGCTGAAATCAATGTTCCACAGAACTGGTAATAGATTGGCAGCGGAATATATTGAGCTCTCGGATAGAATTAACCACATCAGCAAACTAATAAGAGAAAATGTCAGATTGGATAACAACAATTGGTACAAGAGGACACTCCTGAAAATTAGGCCCTCCCCTCAAGCATTCGTAGCAAGCTCAAGAATTGCTACGAGAACACATTTAAAGCGGTTCAAGACAACACACAATTGGGAGAGCGGGTCAACGAAGTTTTTTCAAAATTCCAAAGAGAATCGCCACCCAAATGCCATTTCTCCCCGGAAAACAAGGCTAAGTCTCCCACTGACGCCATTTCACCTCCCCCGGGAAAGAGCTGAACGCTGAAAAATCTGCAGGAACAGACATGATATCTAACTTCATTCTTAAAAAATGTATACACACCATCGCACCGCATCTAACGATAGTATTCAATAACTGCCTGAACTTAGGATATTTCCCAAATATTTGGAAAAAGGCTAAGATTATCCCGATCCCCAAACACAGCAAGGCCACAAATCTTGAAGACTTGAGACCCATTTCACTTCTATCTATTGTAGGTAAATTACTAGAAAAACTAATACTAAAGAAAATTGAGGCATTTACTGAAGAGCATGAAATAATACCGAAGTATCAATTCGGCTTCGAACGGGAGCACTCTACGGAGCATGCTTTACTCTTTTTCCATGATACAATCTCTAGAAACCTACGAGAACGCAAATGCACAGTAGCCTGTGCCTTGGACCTTAAGAAAGCCTTTGATAAGGTATGAGATCAGGGCCTTATATACAAATTGAATGCATTAGACTAGCCTTTTAGCATTGTCAAATTGATTTTCAGTTTTCTATCTAACAGAACAGGAGTAGGACAAATTGGAGAACTAACCTCTCAACCGTTTAAAATTGAATCTGGAGTCCCCCAAGGCTCCATTCTAGGCCCCAAGCTATTCAATATATTTATACACGACTTCCCTCACAAAGTTCCCCTCCTTAACACAGCATGCATACAATACGCTGACGATACACTTGCGTGGGCCACAAGTGTCTCACCCATTAAAGCCTCGGAAGAGCTCCAAACACACGTCAACAAAATAATAGATTACCTAGATAAATGGAACATTGAAATTAATCAGGGTAAAAGTTGAATAACCTGCTTCAGGAATCCCTCAGGTAAAGGACATAGAAACGCGCCGCGGGAATCAAAACTTTGCAAAATAACCATTAATGGTCACACATTAACACCCAAAGATTTTATGAAGTACCTGGGAGTCCAGATGCATCATAGATTCAAGTGGAACCCACACGTAAGACTCAAACTGAAAAACGCCCGTATACTATTAGCAAGCCTAAAGCCGTTAATTAATTCTAAGACGCTTCCGAAAGAAACTAAAACCTTGCTCTATAAAACAATAGTACGACCAGCACTAGCCTACGCCTTCCCCGTATGGTGTCATACATGCTGGAGCTAATGCAAAAAAGACTTCGCAAACTAATCTTACACCCGAATGAATTGGTAAGAAAAATAGCCAGTGAAGGCAGTATTCGTTCAGTTATAGGGCAATCCTACCTCTCCCCTTTCAACTTATTCCATCCCGATAGCTCCCACTTGCTACAAAGAGGGGACGACGAGAGCTACCTACCGATCTTCTACTTAAATAATTTAAGTAACAACATAAAGGGGAAATTAAAGTGCCCCTCCAGGTCACACCAAAAAAAAAGATAATTAAAACTTAGTTAACACTTACCTATTAAGATACAATGCTTTGACCAAACAAATGTATACCTGTATAAATTAAATTAAACTAGACTAGCGTAAGGTAATTATTAGTAAAAACTGTAAATAAGTCAATGTATTACCTCGTCCTATAAGCACTAACCAAGGAAATAAGAAGTGCAATATAACATCGACTTGAAGTCATTACTAATTTCAGTTAATAAGTACTTTCCTATGTTTAATTCTTTCTTTTTATACCCATTAATTTTATTTTCTTTCCCCTTATTTATTAGTAAGCTCGGTCAAATAGGCCAAGTGAAAGCGGTCGAGTTAGCGAGCAAACTCACGCCAAACGAAATTTACATGAATAGTAAACTTGAAACACACAAAAACATCAGCGTACGGGCTAATTAGAAATTAAGTATATTGGTAAAATAGCTCTGACAAATGTAAGTCAGCGATACTCAAAAAAAAAGTAAGAATCTTTATATATAATGAAAGCTGTAGCTCAATAAATTTTTATCTAAAAAAAATCTAAAAAGTATAATCAATATCCGCATGACAGTAAAACATTAATTTTTAATAATAATTAATTTAATTTTTAATAATTAATTTAATTTTTAATAATAATTAATTTAATTTTTAATAATAATTAATTTAATTTTTAATAATAATTAATTTAATTTTTAATAATAATTAATTTAATTTTTAATAATAATTAATTTAATTTTTAATAATAATTAATTTAATTTTTAATAATAATTAATTTAATTTTTAATAATAATTAATTTAATTATTAATATTTTCGGCTTATTAAATCCACGCATACCAAGCTTATCTTGCTCGTCTAACTATGAACTTTCGATTCCCATAGAAATTTTTCAAATCGGCTATGACGGGGTTTTCAGTGTCACCAGTGCCCCGCCTATCATGTAACCTCCGTAGACCTCGGAAATTAGAAAGAACGAACGTACACTAAATGTAGATTTCAAAACTTTATTTTTATTAAATTTCTCATTATACAATTAGATTAATATCCAATAATGTAGACGTGTGTTTTTAAATGAAAAGTTGAATCCATTATGACGAAAAACAAGGCTGCAATATCGCTGATCCAAATTTGAAAAATACTTTAAACTGTAATTTATGCGCAGTTAATTCATTTATCGAATCATACGGTTTTTTTCAATTCGGCAATGCATTTGTAGAACATTAGATTAAGAAACAGTTTCATACAAATGCCCTTTTATGTACATATATTCCATGGTACAATTTTGTCACGTATCCATCTCCTATTTTTCTAGTCCATGCATTCGATTACTAGATTCTCTTCAAATTTGATGATGAACTTTCCGTGGCATGTTTAATTTTTGCATTCCATTTAATCTTCCTTCCAACGAAGATAATTGTTGTTTATTTTAATGAGGGAACCCAATAAATGTGTACTCAGTCATCGGCGGCAATCAATAATTCAAGCTGATGTCATCAGGAGATCATTTACACGGTCGATTAAGATACATAGACAGGTAGAGACATTTCAGCTTCTGATAAAATAACACATAAAAGTATTTAAACTGATCTGATAATACACCGGAACAATTATGAATCATTGATTTGTTTGTGGGAGGAAACTCTAAATGTAAAATTGTTACCCATCACTGAAACATGAGGAGTTCGAAGATAATAGCTTAATATGTTATACAGAACGAAGTATTGACAAAACGGGGTTATTTATCCAGAACTTAAACAAATTCAACTTGTAATATTTACAGTGTTGCTTAATATTTGATCTTAAAAAATCGAAATGAATACTTTGGCCTTTTTTAATTTTCTGAATTAAGAAATCAATCAAATTATATTAAGAGCAAACATTAAGCAACGAATACGCGCTATGACAAATCTCTAGAATTATTATCTAAAAGTACTTCGTTTCTCTAAAATAGTGAGAGATTATTACGTCTTTTTAATGGTAGCAGGGCCGGTTATTGGTTATGCTCTGTCTGTAAAAGGACGTAAAACCCGAAAATGATCATGTTATTATTATATAAATAAAACCTAGCTCTAAAAGAAAATATCTAAAATGTAAAGAAAAATATTTAAAGATTTATCCACAGACCCTATTATGGGCGTTGATGCTATCCATCCGTCTACATGAAAGACTGCTCGATTCTATAAGGTCTTATTATATTTCGTCGGTCTGTGGCATTGGCATGTAGTATAGCAAACATTGATTATTTAATAACGACGTCTGTCACGACTCCGTGACCTTCGACGCTCATTTGAATGTTCTCTTTTACGCTCACGTTCCTTCTCTTTTTCTTTTTCGCGCTCTCGTTCTCTTTCCCGTTCACGTTCTCTTTCGCGTTGTTTACGAAGCTCTTCATGTTCCTCCAAACGTTTACGACGAACTTGTTCTTTCTCAATAATCTGAAAATATATAATTGAATATTGGAATTAATAATAAATCACATAATGTTAGTTCTGCTTTCTAAAGCCGGCGCCAGATATAGCTTCAACGATTTGAACACTTGTTTGATTGCTATGTGCGGCACGGGACTTGGAATATGTGTTCAAAGTTTGAACAAAGATTTACACTAAAGATTTGCCCTTTGTCATACGAATCAACCGAGTCTTCAAATATTTGAAGCTATATCTGGCGCCGGCTTTATAGTTATGTAGTCAAAAATTGTTTTACTATGATAAATGATTTTCAATTGCAATGAGCTATGTATGATTTATTCCGATAGCAACCTGACATATATGTGAACTATCTGCGAAAAAATATATTCTTACTAAATCATATTTGACTTTGTAATTTTATTTATCGTCTTTAGTTTTCACAATCAAATAATGAAAAGCAATTTTTTAAACTGACTAATGTACTGAAATTCCATACTAGAAAAACATGCCAATAGTAATTATTCTGAGCAGATGTTTCAGAAAGATCAGTTTGTACATAAGCCTAAAAATACAATATCACAAACATTCCAGCAGCAAAAATCCGAAGGTTCAAACATAACCATCTCTCCTTCAACACCTTGTGGATTCCATTCCATCCTGTTTTTCAAACTAACGCGTCCATTAATTGCGTGAGGCGATTTTAGACCGCCCCCCCCGGTGAGATGTTGTGAGATTTGGCGCGACCCTTCCCTCTCTCTAAACTCACGTGAGATTTTTCAAATTTTCAAATATCTCTAAAAACTAAATGCGTATTTTTAGTGTAAATACGTTAATATGTGCTTGATTGCGTTGGATTTATTTAAAAGAACATAATTTGCTTATTTTTATTTAAGACTACTAAAAACCTAAAACTTTTATACGCTTTATATTAGCTTCACCTGTATCTTGTATGTTATGTGTAATATGTAAACAAATAAGAAACTGTTTCTAATTAGTTGTCTGTGGCTGTACATTGTAGAGGCATAGATTTCTTACTTACTCTAAGGCAGTTTCATGAATTAAACTTGTAAAAATGCACTTCATTGGTATTTATTTTTTTTTTTTAATCTGCTTGTTTTTGTCATTTTGGGATTACAACAGCACTTCGCCTCATTTGAAGTATGACTTTGTACTGGCTCAAAGGAAAAAGAGGCGCCTCTTACAAACTCATTTTATAATCGTGTCATACGCAACACTACCGTCTCGTCTTTTGTTCATAATAATTTTTGTTATCCTGTCATCACTGCTACGTTCAACATGTCCTGCCCATCGAATTCTGTTAATTTTTATAGTTTTTATGATGTTTGGATCTTTATACAACTGATACAGTTCGTGATTGTATCTTCTCCTCCAAACACCGTTTTCGTTATTACGATTCCATGCAGACTTATAATATTACGTTTTCACCGCCTTGTTTCAATAGCTTTGCTACGATGTTATCTTTGCCCGGAGATTTGTTGTTTTTTAGTTTTGTCACTGTGTGTTGTACGTCTTCTAATGTAGGTATGTCTCCCGCTAGTTCCATGTTTTCTGTTAAGGTTTGCTCCTCATCTCGAGCTAGCAGTTCTTTGAAGTGTTCACACCATCTAGTTAGAAGTAGTTCTTTGGTACTTAAGACCTCCCCATCCTTATTTTTGCACATTGTTGTTCTGGGCTTGAAACCGACTCGTTGCTCATTTACTTTTTTATATAGTTTCCTGCCATCGTTTCGGTTGTTCGCTTCTTCTATTTTTGACATTTCGTTTGACCAGTACTCGTTTTTCTTCGCCTTGTGCACTCTTTTCTCTTGCCTTCTTTTTTCTTTGTATGTCTCAACTGCATTTCTCGTCCTGTGTTGCTGTATCATTACTTGATATGCTACATTCTTTTTTTATAATAATAGAGTTAACCTCACAGAAGGCGCACTTCTCAGCTGGGCTGAGAAACATTTACCATTGCTCTGTGGCTCAGCCAAGGCTTGCAAACAAATAACAAATATAAAAATTACAAACAACAAAGAAGGAGTGGGGCACCCAAGGAGTCACGCTACAAAAAAGAGATTTTTTTAGGACAACTTCACTTGTATGCATGCTAAAAACACTCATATTTTTGTTTTTACACAAAGCCTTCTACATTTACAAGCCATGTACAACGAAATCTCACACACATTCAAAGAAAATGGGACTTCAATTTATCTGACAGAATGGACTTCAGTCAGAATGGACTTCAATTTATCTGTTATAAACGTCAAAATCCGCGTTAAGCAAGTGTTTTGCAGGTTATAGCTGCATTTATTATTAGTTTAAAGTGAATTTTTGTGTTTTCGTGAACATTAAAGTGCATAGGAAGTGCCCAGGTTAATGATCATCGTTGGAAAAGGATTAACTAATTGCCTGTAAGTAATTTTATTATAGTTTTTGCATGCCTGTAAAAAATGTTGCAATCGCCCATGCAAATAAAAATAAATGTACCTGTTTACAATAAAAGAAATATTTTTGTCTTATTGCAATGTTTACGAATAAGTATAAATATTTCTTTTATTGTTTTAATTGGTAATAACAATTACTTATTTCGTGGCGGTTGCAAGAAAACAACAGCATTTCTTCCTTGAGCCCTCTTTATTACTTAGTCTTTGGTTTTATCAACAAGAGGGAGGAAGAAATTTGTAAACAATTTTTAAAGGTAAGCAATTTAAGTTTAATTTTCATTTTTAATCGGACTAATTTGTGCATCATTGATCATAATTTAATAATTTGATGTACCCGTGTAAACTCGGTCAATGATGAACAAATTAGTCCGATTAAAAATGAAAATTAAACTAAAATTGCTTACCTTTAAAAATTGTTTACAAATTTCTTCCTCCCTCTTGTTGATAAAACCAAAGACAAAGTAATAAAGAAGGCTCAAGGTAGAAATGCTGTTATTTTCTTTTGATGTTGCAACCGCCACGAAATAAGTAGTTGTTATTACCAATTAAAACAATAAATTTGCAAGGGCGATTGCAACATTTTTTACAGGCATGCAAAAACTATAATAAAATTACTTACAGGCAATTAGTTAATTCTTTTCCAACGATGATCATTATCCTGGGCACTTCCTATGCACTTTAATGTTCACAAAAACACTTTTAAACTTTTAAAAACTCACTTTAAACTAATAATAAATGCAGCTATAACCTGCAAAACACTTGTTTAGCGCGGATTTTGAAGTCTCTTTGGCACTTCATACACATACATGCACACACCTGGGGCATGGCTTGCAAATATAGAAGGCTTTGGATTCACAGGTTCCTACATGCCGTAATTGGTGTTAGAGGAGTTAGTATGCAAGAGAGGTTCGGAGGGCTTCAAGTTGTAATTACTCACTCTAAAAGACGTACGGCTTTGTAAGAAACCTGAGTCCACCTTGCCATTCAGTAGCCGATGAACGAATATAACGTCAGCAACCTCGGCACGCTTATGGGGAGAGCTTAAGTTGAGTAATTTAAGCCCGTTCTCATAAGGCGGAAGTATAAGTGAATAATCCCAAGGGAAGTAACTGAGTACAAATCGGACAAACTTCCTTTGGACCAATTCAACTCTACCAACTTGGGATGAGTAGTGAGGAGATCAAGCCTGGGAAGCGTTTTCGAGTAAAGGCCTAAAGGCGGCTACACACATAACTGCATGCTTCACAACTACGCATGTTCAATCTTTTTGTGCAAGCGTGCTTGATCGTGAGTATGAGGATTTTTGCGCAATTTGAGCACCAAGAGGGGTTAAACTTGCTTTACACGGTTTCCATGTAAAAAAACACTTTCCCTCCGTTTTCGAGGGTGCTGAGCATGATGGTGGTAGCGTGAGACTAGGTAACTTATCTTTAGTGTTGCCAGTCAAAACATAAAAATTTGGAGAAAATCCCTCGTTGGCTTTTTGAGATCCCCTTTTTTCGTCGAATGTCCTTTTTGGCATTTTTATTTAATAGCTCGAAGGTTTTTCTTCAAAATGATGAATATATCACAGCGCTAGGATAATATTTGCATTTTGTACGATTTTTTAAAGGGACTTGTATTATGCAAATTTTGAAATATTAAAGTACCGTTATTTATGAAATCCCTAACATTTTGGCAAAATATTGCACCTACGTAATACTAGTCACTAGTACTCCAAATATACGAAATATGAAGGAAATTGTTGAAGCCACCCATGACATTTTATATAGTAAATCATAAAGGAGGTTGCTCACGGCCCATACAAAATTGCCCCAGGCCCGGCGCAAAAAAAAATTATCTCAGATTGTAGGTTATAATAAGACTTGAAATTCTGTATAGTTGCTATATCCCGTAACTGTGGCTAAATGGTTAATATTGCTATTTCTTTTTATTCAGGCGAAATACCTAATATCACCCTGTATTTTTGTAACGCTATAACCTATTTTCATGAATAAGGTATCAGTGTACGCAGAATACTCCCACGTATCTAAAACTGTAAAAGTGAAGATTCTACCCTACCATCTTCCAGAGTAATGAGTCGTCAAAGTCAAAATTTTGGTTTTTTTAAGTAGAATTTCACTTTCAACAACCTTTTTCTCCAAAAAAAAACGTGGTTAACCCATACTTTTTTTTCCAAAATTAGAAACCTTGGAGTATTTCCTATGAATAATGTTCGGACAATTTTTATGCTACGGCCTTTACTTTTGAGGTTATAAACAATTTAAATGTTAGAAATGGTCTTATTTGGTACTTTTCGACATAAGCTTAGGTCGCTCTTTTTCGTACTTTTTTAGTACTTTTTGACTGTGGCTAAGGTGTTAATATTGCAATTTCTTTTTATTCAGGCGAAATATTTTTTTCTCATGTTCTGAGCAAAAATGAATAACCTACTGCTATTGGTAGAAGATTGGTAGAAATGGTACAAGAAAACAAATAACTAATATTTTGAAATTCTTTTTATTTGTATCTTATCTACTATAGATTTTCTATGTCAATTAAAACATCGTCTAGTCGCATGTCGGGGTGGTGAAAGACCTCTTCGTATCTAGCCCAACTCAAATAGTATACGATGCTTACGATATGTGAGCAACTACCCAGCGTTCTGCGTCCGTGTATGCAAAACAACAATATTCTTTAATTGCAGTTCTACCCTCTGTGGCTGAGTTGTATAGCACATACGTATAATACGTCTTACGTCTAATGTGCCGTGATTTTATCATGCACCTGATGAGAACAAGATTCCCTTGATCAGTTATATTTATGGTCTCTTGTACCATTTCTACGAATCTTCTACCAATAGCAGTAGGTTATTCATTTTTGCTCAGAACTTGAGAAAAAAATATTTCGCCTGAATAAAAAGAAATTGCAATATTAACACCTTAGCCACAGTGAAAAAGTACTAAAAAAGTACGAAAAAGAGCGACCTAAGCTTATGCCGAAAAGTACCAAATAAGACCATTTCTAACATTTAAATTGTTTATAACCTCAAAAGTAAAGGCCGTAGCATAAAAATTGTCCGAACATTATTCATAGGAAATACTCCAAGGTTTCTAATTTTGGAAAAAAAAGTATAGGTTAACCACGTTTTTTTTGGAGAAAAAGGTTGTTGAAAGTGAAATTCTACTTAAAAAAACCAAAATTTTGACTTTGACGACTCATTACTCTGGAAGATGGTAGGGTAGAATCTTCACTTTTACAGTTTTAGATACGTGGGAGTATTCTGCGTACACTGATACCTTATTCATGAAAATAGGTTATAGCGTTACAAAAATACAGGGTGATATTAGGTATATCGCCTGAATACAAAGAAATAGCAATATTAACCATTTAGCCACAGTTACGGGATATAGCAACTATACAGAATTTCAAGTCTTATTATAACCTACAATCTGAGATAATTTTCTTTTGCGCCGGGCCTGGGGCAATTTTGAGCCACCTCCTTTAATAAATTTATGCCCGGTTTCACAGTGTCGATTTGAGCTTTCGCTCAGCTGAACATGAGCAGCATTTGGCACAGAGCACGAGGCCAGACATTACGTTTGCTGTTCAAACGTCAGCAGATTTAACCAAAACCCTGGTAAACCTCATTGGCCTGCTTTTAAGCGAATTATCCGGTACCTAAAAGGCACAATTATCAAAAATTTAGCTTACAGTAACAATTGAAATCCAGAACTGCAGGGTTATACTGATGCTGATTTCGCGAATGATACTGATGAGAGGCGCTCCTGTACTGGTTATGTAAGGAGGAGCAATATCCTGGAGTAGTAAGCATCAACCAACCATCGCTATATCCACCACAGAAGCGTGATACTGATGAGAGGCGCTCCTGTACTGGTTATGTAAGGAGGAGCAATATCCTGGAGTAGTAAGCATCAACCAACCATCGCTATATCCACCACAGAAGCGTAATATACATCCATCCCAGGAAGCCATGTATTTGAAACGCTTTGCAAGCGAATTCAATCCCAGCGTGAGCGGTCAACCATTAACGATTATTTGTGATAACAAGAGTGCTATACAACTTGCATCAAATGATATTTACCACGCCAGATCGAAGCATATTGATGTCAAACACCATTTCATCCGCCAATTGGTTGCAAATAAAGAAGTTCAGCTAAAATCAATTAGCACCAGCAAAATGGTAGCAGACAGTCTGACCAAAGGAGTCTCAATAGAGAAACATGAATTTTGTAATAAAATGTTTGGGCTACAATAAGTAATTGAAAACTCTTGAATTCTTATAAAGTAATTTTGGAATTCTATGTTGAAATATTATGTTATTACTACTAATCATTTAAAATTAGATTGATTGAATAGTTGTATTATAAGTAACATTTTTGAAATAATATTGAACTTATTGAATTACTTTTAAAGAATTAAAAAGAATTCAGTGGGTGTGTTGAAGCCACCCATGACATTTTATATAGTAAATAATAAATTTAATAAATTTATGCCCGGTTTCAGTGTCGATTTGAGCTTTCGCTCAGCTGAGTGGTTATTCTGTAACTATGAGAAAGTGAAAACGTGAAGTCTTTTCATTCTCATTCTCATCGGGTCTTCTCATTTCTCATTTTTGTCAGCAAAGCGATTCTATAACCTAAAGTGAGATATTCCAGTGACAAATTAGCTGAATGTAGTTCACATTGGAAATTCTCACTTGTATAAACGTCAAACGTGGGGTTTCATGTCATATTTTCTAGTTATTCGAGTGGCCTACTTTGTAGATAAGACTTTGTAACATTTAAAATTGCAAGTATTTCTATTTATAGAGCAAAGAAGAAGACGCCAAAGGTGGGCAATTATAATTTGGGTTTTCAATCAAAATTCATGGTTTTACATTTCAAATCCACGTTTTTTGCAATAACCGTTGAATTTTACTACTTAAACTTAAAAAGTTACACCTAGAGCATTTAAATGAGTGGCACACTCCTCCTATAATTTTTTTGAAAATTAAAAGTTTTCCTTCTTCTCACTACTGGTGTTATTTGAAAATGACAAGTTCTCACATTTCTCATTAGAAAAATTTTGGTGAGAAATTATGTTTCACCATGAAATAATTTGACAGATAAGCTCACGTTCTCATCGTTCCAGAATCGCATTTATTGGAATTCTCACTGAAGACTTTTCACTAGACTTTTCACAGTTACAGAATAACCACTCTGAACCCGAGCAGTAATTTTGAGCATTTTTTGCATTTGGAATTGTTATATGGAGCGTTTATCAATACTATTATTTTGTCAGGTAAAAGGGGGATCGTAATTCAGTAAACTGGTCCACTATGATTCTCAAAGTGTTAATACAATATGCAGGAGCGGCCCTTTCTGAATCCAGCTTGCTGTTTTCTAAGTGTTCGGTCTACTGCCTCTCTTATCTTTGACAATAATATGTAGGGCAAGATTTTGCCCACCGTAGATAATAGACAGATACCTCTCCAGTCGTCACATATTGTTGAATCCCCTTTTTTTGGTTTTTTGACTATGATACCTTCCGTCCAATCCTCCGGAAAGGTACAGTTTTTCCATGCTAGTTCCAGGCTTGGATGTATCGCGTCTGCTATTAGCAGTAGTTTTCAGCAATTCTGGCGGGATGCCATCTTTTCCAGCAGCTTTACCATTGGCTATTGCATGAATTGCGGTTGCTATTTCTGGCTTAGGAGGTGCACGAGTGGTGATTCTTATTTGCTCTGCATTGTTAAGTCTTCTTCAGGTTCTTGTGAAAATGAAGCATTCAGAGCGGCAAATAAATAATCTCTCCCTCTATTCGCACTCTTTACGGCATGCTTTGTAGTAGAATACTCTCTTCTTTTTACAATTAAAAAATCCAACTTATAATTAAAATCAATAAATAAACACAAGTTCACTGTGATTTCTCTAAAATTAATGACATTTCTCTCACTTATATCCTGAGCTTTGGCTTAAGTGCTCAAATTTGGCCGCTCAGTTCAAATCAATTTTGAACCAACCCAGCGGGAAATGGAATCATACCAAGAAGCATGACGGTAGCCTTTTTCGGAAGGCGAAAATACCTTCCTTTTCGCATTCCGCTCCATATCTGTTTTGTACAGCCATGTCATTAGAAGGAATGAGTCGAAAAGCTCTAAAAGCTCATTCGCCTTCCCCACGCATTCCCGGTAAGGTGTTTGTGAGAAGTCATCTTTTATTTCTTCCAAGGAAGTACAATTTCTTACACTTCTTTTGTGGAACTACAAATACGAACTCCTTCCTAAAAGTTTTTGAGGAAGGCCTTCAAACTTTTACCGCTGGGAAGTTCAACCGTTGAACTACTACTGTGAAACAGTAAAATAAGTTGAGCGAAAGCTCAAGGCTGAGCGAAAGCTTAAGTGAACACTGTGAAACCGGGCATTAGTCTCGTTTCGACTTTAACCCAGTCAACTGCGTTTTACTTTGCGAACAGAAATCGGAGAAGGTCGGGTCCAAAATTTTCCTTTTTTGGTCGAATTTTCATGGAATTGGCCCTCTAGGATCATGTAAAATTATATTTTTGAACAAATACCTTTAAAATTATTATTATTGGGTAAAAAAAATTAAGAAATTAAAAATAACATGGCATAAAAGCCCAAAGTAGTACTATCGTTAAAAAGTAGGTATTTTTATAGAAAATTCTTCAATTGGACACCATTTTAACGGAAATTACGCCAGATGTCTTTTTTGTTGAGTACTGCCTATATCTACATAAATCCACTCAGAAAAAAGTTATACACAATTGAAATTCTTCTTTATCAACAGGGAAGTATTCGGTATTTTGCCAACTGCAAAATCCCATCCACTCAACGTGCCAATAAAGCCACCCACAATGGTTTAACAACGATATTCGCCAGTTGAGCTCGGAAGCGTTTCAAAAGATCTCCTTCTCCAGAAAATGCAATCTCTTATCGCTCCATGAATGCGCAAATGCGCAGAACCATTACAGAAGATGAACGCAAGACTCCAGGCCCCTTGCCTTGCAATTCTACTCATGTCAGTACTCGATACTTTTGACCGAGTACTTTTACTCATTTGATTTAGACCGGGAGATGATGGCAGAAGTTCAAGCACGATTTTCTCACTCATGCCTCTTGGAGTACCGAAAGTTACAGCAGAGATAAGTAGAATCATCGCAAAATTGAGCGGTCCGCGCGGTGCCAACATTTTTTAAATAAATTTTTATTTTGTCACAAACTTTTGCTTTCTTAAACAATTTTCTCCCTTCTGCCAATATTATAAAACGATAGTTAAGCACGGACTTTATGATCGATGAGCTAGGCATAAGTGCAGCTAGGGTTTTAAGGATTGATATGGTAGGGTGAAAGTGTAAAAAAATGTGCGTAATAGTAGGTAATTTTCTCACCGCTGCCAATATAAAGTTTGAAATTATTCAACTTACACAGTCCATTAAAACTATTGGCATAAGGGCAGATAAAGGCTGAATGAATTTCAGTTCTGCAAAAGTTGATAAACATTTTTAGCTTGGTTCTGAGATTTTATCACTTATGCCATTGAAACTATATAATATTTATGATAAATTGAACACTTTTTTTGTATCGGTATAACGGTCGGGCGTATCTATACTAAAGGCATAAGTCATAAAGTTGTAAAAAATTCGTGGAAATAGCGACAATTTTCTCACTTATGCCATTTTGCATGTAGGTAGAAAAAGTTGTTTTAAACTAATAGTGAAAGAGGCATAAGTGCTACAAAAGGCTTATACGTTAAAATCATTAATCAAGTATAAGCCAATGTAACGTCGGCTTATAACACAGGTCAACAAAAACAAATTCTTCTTTGAGTCCATATTTTAATGATGATTTTCTAAGCCTTTGTACCAAAAAATAACTAAAACCATCGTTGACTCTTGGAAAACTTTGCTTTTGTACCGATAACAATGATCAATACATATTTAAGCTTTTGTATGAGCAAATAACTAATGCCCGGTTTCACAGTGCCGATTTGAGCTTTCGCTCAGCTGAACCTGAGCAGTAATTTTGAGCTTTAGCTCAAGTCAAAACTGTTTCACAGTGCCGGTTTATACTATACCTTATTTTATTTCGGAATTGGGGATAAACTCATTTTTCGTATAAACTTGAACCTAAAATTGTGAGCTTTTCCCACACAAACTTAAGAATGTAATATGTACACAAGAATGGAATATGTACACGAAAACTGTTTGTTTTTATATTTTATACAAACGTCAAAATTTATTTTTGAATATGGGAAAGACTTTTTAGGCCCTGATTTTTAGATTAAAGGGGCTTTATGTTCTTTTAAAATACAATTTATTACTATAAAAATTGAAAAAGGAGTTCAGCCCATTTGTGCAGTTTTAAAATGTGCGGTTTCGGTTTATAATTAGTTGCTATTTAGCCAACGAACAGTGTTTGTTCATGGAAGTAGCATTAATGTGCAGAGGATTCTACAGAAATATGTTTTATTTATACATGCCGCCCTTTCATTTTATGCTTTTTTTCAGGTCATAAGTGCATAACAATTAATAATCAGGCCGTTTTTTTTTAAATTTTTGTAAAAATGTATGAACAAAGTGGTGATAATATTGCCATTGGAGCGCCGGTTTACAAAAAAATATTATTTTGTTAGTAAACAACTTCACACAATCACACTTATTTTTAAGTGTGTGTGTGGCACAACATCTTCATCATCATCACAACCTTCTATATTACAAGCCATGAACAAGGAAAATATTGAGAGCGCATTTCCGCTCAATCGGACCACAACTCGGTGAAATCACGTTATGTTGTTAGTGTAATTTGGAGAATTTGGGAGAATTTGGTGGTCCGATTCTCTCAATTGAGATTCTTGTTCATGGCTTGTAAATATAGAAGGTTATGTCATCATCCATTGCATAACCTCACATATTTCAAGAAAATATGCAAACATCGTATAAATTGATTTGGCATAACCTCACTTATTCTTGAATTGAATGCAAACTTCACCCGTCATAAAATTCCGTGGAGCTCACAACCCATAACCTCACTAATTTTGGAATTGCATGCAAACTTCGCATAAATTCCCCCGTCAGAAAATTCAACGGGAATATATCAAGTGCGCAAGTAGTCGAGGCAATGAAGCAAAAAAGTTCCTAATTGGTTGGGCGCGGACGGATCGGAATGCGGTTTTTTGCATTCGCTTCCAAAAATTATTTGTAAAAAATGGCTCATTTTTTTCTGAACAAACCGGAAATTGCACCTGTTCACCTGTATGTATGTTTGTATGTATGTAGACAAATCTTGCAACTTGATTTTGACCAACTTCCATATAACCGATCAACTTGAAATTTTGCATATATGTATAGTTCGCGTGACAATGCAATCTGACCATTTTGTAAAAAAATCAAGATGGCGGTTCCAATATGGCGGCCGAATTTTGCAATTTTGCTCCTCGACCCCCGACATGGGTATCAAATGAAAGGGTATGACAAGTACAATACAATTACCACAGGAAATGAGGATGATTTAAATCACACCCTTTCATTTGATACCCATACCGAGCGCGTTGTAAAGACAAAGGTAATCCGCCATTTTGTATTGGCCGCCATTCTGAATTTGGAATGACGCCACATAGGTAATAGTATTCTACTTGTCATTTACTTTCATTTGACCCATATCGAGCGCGTTGTAAAGAAAAAGGTAATACGCCATTTTGAGTTGGCCGCCATTTTGAATTTGAAATGACGCCACATAGGTAATTGTATTGTACTTGTCATACCCTTTCATTTGATACCCATGTCGTGGGTCGAGGAGCAAAATTGCAAAATTCGGCCGCCATCTTGGAACCGCCATCTTGATTTTTTTACAAAATGGTCAGATTGCATTGTCACGCGAACTATACATATATGCAAAATTTCAAGTTGAACGGTTATATGGAAGTGGGTCAAAATCAAGTTGCAAGATTTGTCTACATACATACAAACATACATACAGGTGAACAGGTGCAATTTCCGGTTTGTTCAGAAAAAAAAATGAGCCATTTTTTACAAATAATTTTTGGAAGTGAATGCAAAAAACCGCATTCCGATCCGTCCGCGCCCAACCAATTAGGAACTTTTGGCCTTTTTAGTGCTTCATTGCCTCGACTAAAGATCAAATATGCACGCACACAAACTCAAATCATGTATTAAAAGCTTTGTTCGTTTACTTTTGGGCTGATAAAGTTTTATGTAAAAACTTTATGAGAGTGGGGGTAGAATTTGCTAAAGTTAGCGAACTCGTTTTGGGTGAAAACTTTATCGGACATCATTTTGACAATTTCTAATGTTTACTTTGTGCATTTTTAAAAATTATTCGCGCCAGTATATTAATAATAACTTTACAGATCAAAAACTCATATGGAAAAAACACTAGTTTCTCTCATAAAGTTTTTACCAGAAAACTATCAGCCTAAAGTAAGGCTGTTGTCAATGAAGGAGGTTTGTCATTTATAAAATGTCAACGATTTAAATTTGACAGTACAATTAAACCACAGAAAATTCTGTGGGTAGAAATTTCACAAAAATTTCTGCCTGGGGAAGCGATATTTCCCCTGCTCAGAAAGTAAAAGAACGTATTTTGGGATAAAACTTTATAAAGTTTTATAAAACTTTACGTAAACGAACAAAGCTAAATATTCAAATAGAACGTTAGTTTTTACTTTGTTGCGACCACTGACATATAGATATGGACTGCTAAATAAGCAAAATCCCATACAAAAAACTGGCACCAAAAACTATCGTTGTCTCGTTCCCCCTTCAAAATCCTATGAACTTTAATCGGTTTTAAAATAAAAAACAGTTCAGTGCATGTAGGCGATATAAACATAATTAGAAAAAACTAGACAGCTATAGAGTTTTTTCTCCTTTCTCTATTTTCTTTATTTTTAAAAGTTCGTTAAACAGAGGGAAAAAACCCTCACATATTTAAAAAAAAAATACATTTATTTAACCAAAAAACTGCTACTAAATAAAAAATAATGATGGAAAATCATTTCTATCAATTATAATATACATCTTATTACTTATTCTCCTATAAATTCGAAAAAAAATTGTTGTTTACATAGAAAAGGTCTTCTTCTTCTGAAGAAAAATGGTGCCATTGAAAGTTGTCAATTAGCAGTCCATATCTATATGTCAGTGGTTGCGACCAACATAACAGTATGCAAGAATAGGATAATCCACCAGGATTTATCGGAGACGTGATACGGGAATGCTCCCTGGACAACTGCGACATCGTGCCAATCTATATCCATCTCCCGCTTCTCCCCACAACGGCTTTAAAACTATTCGAATTTCAAATCTAGCACGGGACACCGTAACCGTGTATGAACAAAGTGCTGATAGTGCAAGTACCTTTTTCAGATATTTGTTGCTGCTGCTAATTTTAATCATAGTACAAGTAATAGTTAATTAAGGTAACATTAGCTATAATATCACCAAAAACTAAATTTGTCTTTAATGAGTAATTTTATTTAATCATTTTATATAAATTATAAGTATTTGCCATTGGGCTGCCGTACACGACTCCTCAATCAACAATCAACACAGTGGATTTGTGGGAGAGAGGGTAAAAGGGAAGGGACGAGGTGTTGTAACATCTTCAACAATTATTTTTGGCGTGAAAACTAACACATACACAATGTGCTTCTTCTTACTATTTGTCTTTCTTAGCCAAGACCCTCGTAAGTACAGGCCTGGAAGCAGAGTTTGTGTTTGTGTTGGTAATAGACCCATTATCTGTCAAATCGGAAGATATTATATGGAGGAGGTAAAAGTTCGGGATATTTTGCCGTAAAAAGTCATAAAATAATATATTTAACCAGTTTTTATTGCAATAGCATAACCTTCTATATAGAAAGCCATGAACAGCAGTTGTGTATGTGTTAGTCGGTGGGCCGGGTGCCATATTCGTTTCCTATCAAATTATATGGAAAAGTGGATGTGAGAATTGTTTTTTTTGTATCTTTAATGAAATAATTATATAAAAAGAATGTTATTAACTCAATATGCATGAAAACAATTAAATTAAAACGTTGTCATAGAAGTGATATCTAAAAATTATGAATTTTAGTGCAATTTTAGTGTTTTTTTAGTGTCTCACAGTGGGCCTTATTAAAAAAAAAGAAACTACATATTATATTCATGTAAACCTCATGTGATTTGATTAAAAAAATTAAAAAACATTGAGTGATTAAGTGTGTTAATTGTAAAGGTGGCCACTTTGTTTACATTCGCGGTGGTTTTTTCGTGCTTCATTAAGATAAAAATGTTCATGTTGCGGTGGTAATTATTAAAAATATAAGTGCTGAAAAATGTGAAAGAAAGTACTAAAGTTATTGTTTTGATTGCCTTCTTTCACATTTTTCAGCACTTATATTTTTGGTAATTACACCACAATGTAGATATTAATCACTTAAAAATCACTGGTAATTCGATTACCACCGCACAACATGAAAAACTCAACAATTTTCCTAATGAAACACGACAAAACCATCGCGAATGTAAACAAAGTGGCCACCTTTACAATTAACACACTTAATCACTCAATGTTTTTTAAATTTTTTAATCAAATCAAATGAGGTTTACATGAATATAATATGTAGTTTCTTTTTTTTTAATAAGGCCCACTGTGACACTAAATAAAACACTAATACACACTAAACTAAACACTAAATAAACACTAAAATTCATAATTTTTAGGTATCACTTCTATGACGTTTTAATTTAATTGTTTGAGTTAATAACTTTCTTTTTATATAATTATTTCACTAAAGAAAAACAAACAATTCTCACATCCACTTTTCCATACAATTTGATAGGAAACGAATATGGCACCCGGACCACCGAATTGCTTACATGTATGTGTGAGGATAGCATGTTCATGGCTTTCTATATAGAAGGTTATGGCAATAGGATTACCAGTGAATAGTGCTTCAGTGATTTAATTAAGAAAATTTAAAAAAATCGAGTGATTAAGTGTGTTTTAAGTGAGTTAATTGTGAAGGTGGCCAATTTTGCTTACATTCGCGGTGGTTTTTTCTTGTTTATTTAGGGGGAAAATGTTGAATTTGTGTAGTAATATAATAAAAAGTGCTTTTTGAGTGATTAAAGATTATTATAGAATAGTTATTAAACACATTAAGTGCAAGTACCACCACACAACATACATAACAATAACTTTTTCACTTTTCCTTCACATTTTTCTGCACTTATGTTTTTAATAACTATTCTATAATAATCTTTAATCACTCAAAAAGCACTTTTTATTATATTACTACACAAATTCAACATTTTTCCCCTAAATAAACAAGAAAAAACCACCGCGAATGTAAACAAAATTGGCCACCTTCACAATTAACTCACTTAAAACACACTTAATCACTCGATTTTTTTAAATTTTCTTAATTAAATCACTGAAGCACTATTCACTGGTAATCCTATTGCAATAAAAACTGGTTAAATATATTATTTTATGACTTTTTACGGCAAACTAATGCAAAAATATTCCGAACTTTACATCACGGCGTATAAATCCAACAAAAGTGACAGATACTGGGACTACGAGCAGCTGCGTTAGTGTTAGTGAGGTAGGCAACTTCCAGGCCTATACTTGAGAAGGTCTTGTCTTAGCACATTAACTTTACACACACATATACCTCCATGTAAAGACAAGAAAACTGCTCGCTGTTGACGATGAGCCATGAACGGCAAGAGAATCATCAAAAACTGTTGTATTGACAGTTCATTGAGGAGCCGTGTACGGCAGCCCATTGGAGCCCCGGTTTACAGTAGACAACTGTGTTTGTAAATAATTGCACCCAACCACACTTATTTTTAAGTGTGTGTATGTGGCACATCATTTTCATCATCATCCATGGCATAACCTCACTTATTTCTGAAAAATATGCAAACGTCGCATAAATTAAATTCGCATAACCTCACTTATTTTTGAATTGTATGCAAACTTCACCCGCCACAAAATTTCGTTGGAGCTCACAAGGGAAATAAAAATTTACCCCCTCCACCATAAAAGCTCACTTATTCCGGAATATTTTTGTCGTATATCCAGCCATACAGTTTGTTTTTGTGCTCAGTTCAGCTGAACTTAGTTCACTGGATTTTCCAGGCCACTGTGGTTGAATCAGTTGGGTAAATTTTTGCTTTTGGTTGATAAATTGTGTGATTTTTCTAGTTTTTAATCTTTAGTTGTAAGGATTTTTGAAAAGATATGGCCCCTTATTACTATAAGAACGAGTACGACGAGAGTAGACATCCTTATCGTACTCCTGAACTCACCTCAAAGTTTCGAATAATTTTCCATTGTGGGGAACTCTGCATTTGGAATTGTTGTATGGAGCGTTTATCAATATTATTATTTTGTCAGGTAAAAAGGGGATCGTAATCCAGGAAACTGGTCCACTATGATTCTCAAGGTGTTCAATTGGTATATGCAGGAGCGGCTCTTTCTGAATCCAGCTCGCTTCTAAGCGTTCAGTACCCCCCCCCCCCCAACCCGTTTGACTATGACACCTTCCGACCAATCCTCCGGAATGGTACAGCTGTTCCGGGCTATTTCCAGGCGTGGATGTAACGCGTCTGCTATTAAGCTTGCGTCGGTTTTAGCAATTCTGGCAACATTGGCCATTGCAAGAATTGCGGTTGCTATTTCTGTCTGAGATGATGGGCATTTTCATAAATGCAGGTTGCGTGCGCAACTGACTTATTCAGCAATGGAAGTGTGTTGCCGAATAAGTCAGTTGCGCACGCAACCTGCATTTATGAAAATGCCCGATGCAGGGGTGGTGATTCTTATTTGCTGCGCATTGATAAGTTTTCTCCAGGTTCCTGTGAAAATGAAGCATTCAAAGCGGCAAGAAATAATCTCTCCATCTTTCGAGTTACACAGCAGCCTTCTATCCGCACTGTTTATGGCGTGCTTTGTAATAGAATGCTCTCTTCTCTTTACAATTGAAAAATCAAACTTAAAACTTATAATTAAAATCAATAAATAAACACAAGTTCACTGTGATTTCTCTAAAATTAATGACATTACTCTCACTTATATCCTGAGCTTTGGCTTTTTCAAATTTTTCTTAGAGGTAACATTATAATGATTTTTTTTATATTAAAATAAAATGAAAAAAAATAGAGAAGATTTAGCCGAAAAGCATAGGTTAATTTAAAATATAGATTAATTTAGAGTGCCTGCTGAGGGCCAGTAAGTTAGTTAGATTAGAATAGGCTAAAATAATTAACTTTAAGCATTTGTTAAATTTATATTAAGATAGATGGTAAGGAAATAAATAAATGCTTTTTAAAAACTAAAAAAAAACTATCCTGAGCTTTGGCTTAAGGGCCCAAATTTAGTCGCTCAGTTCAAATCAATTTTGAACCAAGTTCAACAACTGAACCACTACTGTGAAACAGTAAAATCCCAGCAAACCAAATTTTAAGATATCTTACCGAATTCGTTACGGAAATTCGTATATTTCTCCCGAATTCGCAATCGATTTCTGAACAAATTCGGAACGAAAAATATATGAAGGGGTTGACACGACATCGTTACAAAAATTCTTTTCGAATTCGTTACTAAATTTAGTAAAGATTTAGCAAAGCTTTTCGCGCACTTCACTCAAAGACTCACGATTTCACAATGAAGTTGACAAGAATGTTCCGATTTCTTTCCTATTTCTTTAAGAAAATTTGTTACTGGCTTCTTTGTGACATTGTTGCAAAGTTGTTTTCCGAATTCTTTTTGAACTAGTTTCGACTAATCGCCACATACAAAGCTTTAATTTTTGTTGTTGTATTACTTCCGAAAACCTTTCGACTTGTAGGAATTCGGAAAGTTTGGTTTGCTGGGATGAGTTGAGCGAAAGCTCAAGGCTGAGCGAAAGCTTAAGTGAACACTCCCCGTGTTCTTTTAATGAACTGAGTTTTGAGAGCTTTTGAGTTCCCATACAAAATCGAAGAACCAGAAGACCCAGATAAAACCTGTGTTTTCGATTTTGTATGGGAACTCAAAAGCTCTCAAAACCCAGTTCATTAAAAGAACACGGGGACTGTTAAATGTATTGTGGAAATGAGCAAATAACTAAGTATTGTTAAGCTCCTTATATGAGGAAGGACGATTTAAGACTCTACAACTACGAGTGCTGTTAGTACAGTTATGTCATTTCTGGCACAGTAAAGTCATCGGTTTTAGCCTCGGGTGTGAATGTGGGCTTAGCTTGAAGCTTGGGTTTTGGTTTGTTCTTGGCTTGAAGCTTGGACAACAACCTTTGTGGTGAGTTTTGGGTGGACTTAAAAGCTTTCGATGAGCTTTATACCCCGTGTTCTTTTAATGAACTGGGTTTTGAGAGCTTTTGAGCTTCCATACAAAATCGAAAACCCAGGTTTTATCTGGGTCTTCTGGTTCTTCGATTTTGTATGGGAACTCAAAAGCTCCTCAAAAGCTCTCAAAACCCAGTTCATTAAAAGAACACGGGGATCGCCACTAGCTTTGATAGTCTGGACTACAACCGATAATGTCACTGCGTCAGAACCGACATATCTATACAACTGGAAGCAATTCGTTAAAGCTTTCCGTCAAGTTTCTGATGCTTTTCAAAATTTAAAGAATTTCTATCCTAGTTTATCGGAAGCCAAATTAAAAGCTTGTATGAATTTTAGTCGGACCACAAATAAAGAAAATAAAGGCCAGCAATGAATGTTGACAGCTACTCAACATTCACGAAAGTCAAGCATGGGACAGCCTCAAAGCAGTGGTTCATGTTTTTCTCGAAAAGAATAGAGCTGACAATTACAAACAGCTTATTTCAACTACGTTTGTTAACTTTAATAACATGTGTTGCAGAAAATTCTTAAAGAAAACATTGGTGGTTGTTCACAAGAACAAGGTGAACGTTTTCATCAAGACTTTCATTCTGTCATCTACAAAAGCAAACTTTTTTCAGGTAAAGCTATTTTTTCTTTAATTAGTAATGTGAGAGAAATACAAATCAGATACGCAGAACTCAGACTCAAAATTTGTGTTGACCGGTGAATTGATTCTCACTTATGCTATTTTGCACGTGGGTAGAAACAAATGTTATAGACCAATATTGAAAAAGACATAAGCGTCACAAAGGGCCTTATTAATAAAAATTATTTCAAAAGTTATAAGGATGTATACTGTATTTGTATACAATTTTATTATTATAAAGACAGTTGAAATATTTGTAAAAATTGCAACCATCTTCTCACTTATTTTATGTAAAATATATAGAAAAAGTTAATTTAGAAAGTATAATAAAGAGCATAAGTGTCGGAAATGATATTTATATTAAATAGAAATAAATAGAAAATAGAACTGGAAAATTAAAAAAATAAATATGTATTATTATTATTATTATCCTGTTTTAGCCCTCTCAGGAGCATAGGGCTTCCACAAAGCTTCTCCATCGGACTCTGTTTTGAGCTATCCTCTTGGTTTCAATCCCGGTTTTGTCAACATTTTTGATTTCTTTCATTACTGTCCTTCTCCACGTATTTTTAGGTCTACCGACACCTGTTCTTCTATATATAAAGTTTTTTCACTATATATTTCTTCAATTTGAATTTCCTTCTCAAAAAAACTGGAGAAAAGACCAGTCATAGTAGGTACTCTATGATGTCTTGCGCATTCGTGTGGCCGTTCGTACGCCTTATAATACGATGGAACATGTGACGATGATGATTATGAAGATGACAATAATAATAATGATACTGATGATTATTAATATTGAATTGTAATTTATAATATAATTTTTAAAACTTTTTCAATAATTTTCTACTAATTGGGCTAATTTCCTAAGCCCTTGGGGGCACTTATGCCTCTTTCAATATTGGTTTATAACATCCTTTTCTACCAACATGCAAAATGGCATAAGTGAGAAAATGGTCAATGTTTCCACAAATTTCCTAAAACTATTCCGATACTTTAAAGTATTAAAGCCCACCCGGGCACTTATGCCATTCAAACTAACGAATTTTTTAATTATTTATATTATGTTGATCTTTGTTTGATTAATGAGAAAATCACAGAACCAAGCTAAAAATGTTTATCAACTTTTGCTGAACCGAAATTCATTCAGCCCTTATCTGCCCTTATGCCAAATATTTGCAATGGGCTGTGTAAGTTGAATAATTTCAAACTTAACATTGGCAGCGGTGAGAAATTACCTACTATCACCCACATTTTTTTACACTTTCACCCAACCATATCAACCCTTAGAACCCTGGCTGCACTTATGCCTAGCTATTCGATCATAAAGTCGGTGCCTAACTATCGTTTTATAATATTGGCAGAAGGGAGAAAATTGTTTAAGAAAGCAAAAATTTGTGACAAAATAAAAATTTATTTAAAAAATGTTGGCACCGCGGGGACAATTTTGCGATGATTCTACTTATCTCTGATGTAACTTTCGGTACTCCAAGAGGCATAAGTGAGAAAATCGTGCTTGAACTTCTGTCATCATCTCCCGGTCTATTACTTATAGGGTAGAATCGAGTACCGAATGCAAGTGAATTCAGGTGAGAGTTCAAGTTAATCGCAAGTTTATCTCAGTGGTGAATATTTTTCATATAAACTCTACACATATATGAATTTTTCTGCTTCAATTAAGAAGAGTTTAGGGCCTTTTATATCCCAAATGCAAATTAGCACTGTTATCGCATAGATGTAGTGTGTTTCCCTCCCTATTCACCAACTTAGAATCCACGTTCTGGGAAACACAGAGAGAAGCATACAAATTTTTATGCGAAAAAAGGGCATTTATGTTTCAATTTTGCGTTTGGGATGTTAACTGACCTTTATAGGTTTGAATTTATATCCCATGTAAGCTACAATGCTGCGTAAAAAATTAAGACCACGTGCATGTTGTCATGAACTTTCACCGGTGAAAAGCAGTCGTTTCCAGTCCTGCAGAGTTGAATTTCAGTGGTCTCGGCGTGCGGAAAAAGATGACAACTATAGCTCATGCTCTTATAGCTGCTGTTCGCCCTCGATGTTTCATACTTCCAATTTTGACCACCTTCGCTCTGTTCGTATACAGAAAATCTGGATCAAAGTACTTTCTTTCGAAGTTGGGATTGAGTGTCTGTTACTACGACGCTCACCGGCTGGAGCACTCCACCATCCACCACCTCGCAAGAGCCTATCCGAAGTGAAACGTTTTGTCAGTACAGCTTCGATAACGCGGACTTCAAGGTATCCACTCTCGATGGCTGGAATACCTCCCACAACATGGGAGGTAAAAGTTGTGTTACACCAACCCACGGTCTCTTTCCATTCACGAAGGTCGAAAGGCTGAAATCTGCTCCATCCCTGGAAGAAGTAGGCCGGCTGGGTGTTCTGGAGCTGAAAGCCTTTGAGGGTAGGGAAACCAATGGGCGTTGTGAAGTGAAAGCCCATCCCCTCTGACATATCCACACCCACTCATCAACCATGCCAACCAATTCAGAATGGAAGGGTTTCATGAAATTGGTGAGTAAAGTTATTAACAAAAAAAAACTTCGGCACCTTTCTTCGATTCATCAATTCACCACCTAAAGAGTACAGCAATGTAAACACATCGTTACAGCATGCTTCCAAAAATAGGCAGGAGATAGGACCCCAAGTTTGTTTCCTAACATTCGTACCTAAAGATAAATCACGTTTGGGACCATTGTTGTGAGACTTGGTGGATTTCACACCCTAATGTCTGTTCGGTTGAAGCGGAGATAGATACGTGGGTCCTACCTCCGGATGACCATGTTCTAACCCGTTGGTCAGTTCATTTAGATGCGTTTTGATGTTAGCAAGTCTTTTTTGCATAAGAGTAGTGAGATATTGCATGATCGGTGTAATCCACGATTTCTCGTACAAGAATTTGTTTGAATACCATTTGTTTACCTCTTTCATGTATAACGAAGTGCAATGCCTCAAAATTTTCCTTTCGAGAACCTGTATTTCTTTTGCCGCCGTTTGTGAGCAAGGGCATCAAATTGGGAAGGCATGTGCCATGATGGGTCTGAGCATGGTTTTAGTAGGAGTTTGGTTTTACTATTTCTCAAGTTGATGAGCGGTTTTAACGCCGCAGCGTCTATCCAAAACCTATCCACAGCCGTCCGCTTCGTAAACTTAGCGGGTACATCCTGTATATTACAGCAATACATCAAAAGCAGTGATATAAAATTGCACTAGGCTTCAAAAAGGCGTTCATTAAAGTTTGACACCGGACCTTGTGTATAAACTAAATAGAATAGGACTGCTCGTTCGCTTCGTTACTTCCTTTCGTATAGATCGTGGACCATACGACTGGGTGAATACGCTTTCCAATACTTCTCTATAACCGCGGGGTCCTACACGGATCAATACTGGTCCTGAACTAATCAATATATTCATACTTAACTTCCCACACGTAGCAAGTGGAAACTCTGGCTCTATACAATACGCAGATGATACTCTGATTTGGACGACCAATTCTTCCCTTTTCAATCAGCTGTGATAGTCCAGGAGCCAGGGGTTTTAAACTGACACTAAAACCAATAGAAATGATTTTTGGCACACGAGCAGTTTTTGAAGAGTATTTTAAGAAAAAAAATTGTTCTGCACGCGGGCACCTATGGAAACTGTGGAAAATCCCCGAAAAATTAGTATTTCCTCTATAACGTGCAAAGGGTTGAAAATTTCGATATAATGTATAAGTACAAGTAGTACAAGTAGTCCTTGACAAAAAACTCCTCTGGAACGAAAATACAGAAGAACGCATTAAGAAAGCGAACATAGCGCTTTTCACTTGCAAAAAATCCATTGGGAAGAAATGGGGCTTCTCCCATAACATAGTACGATGGATCTACACAGCGATCGTCCGCCCAATACTGCTGTAAGAGTTCTTAGTATGGTGGCCAACCTTGAGTAAGTCCACCGTGCTAAACAAACTACAGAAAGTAAAAAGATGTGCGGAGTTGTGTATAACAGGAGCACTTTGCTCCACACCTACAGATGCCCTAAATGTTATGTTATATACCTCCCTCCTTTGAATCTTGTGGCAAGGGATTCAGAGAATCTGGATTTTGGACCGGAATCAGGGGATGTCACACGGAGGTGCTGAACTCTGTTATGGTCCCCACAAAAACCGACTTCTATATACCCGAGACTATCTTCACGGGGAACTACGGAGTCCACATCCCTTCACGTCGTGTGTGGAGTAACAGACCACACAGTTTTCAGGATACCATAAACTTCTTTACTGATGGCTCTAAGCTCGAGGGTCGAGTAGGAGGAGGAGTCTTTTCCCCAGAAATTGGGATTGAAGTCTCCTTCCGACTACTCGATCCCTGCAGTGTATACCAAGCGGAGGTTCTAGCCATACATGAAGCTGTTCTACTAATTAACCAGCAAGGCAATAGCAATCGGACTGTCTACATCTTTTCAGATGGTCAGGCGGCTCTGAAAGCCCTGCGCTCTTGCACAAGCAGCTCTAGAACTATCTCTGAATGTGGCAGATCTCTTAACGAGATGGCTCAGAAGTTCAGGACCCTCCTCGTATGGGTGCCCGGTCACCGAAACATAGAGGGAAATTGTAAAGCTGACGAACTGGCTAGGAAAGGCACGACCGCCACTCTCCTTCCTGGAAAGGAAAGGGTTGGTATGCCTTGGGCCACTTTTAAACTCCGATGCAAACAACACACAATGCAACAAGCAAAGTAGCATTGGAGGGATCTTAATAAATGCACCTTGGCCAAATTAACCTGCTCCTCTTATGATCTCAGGCGGACCACTTCACTAATGAGCCTCGGGAGATAAGACCTCTAAGCTATAGTGGGAGTGTTGACCGGACACTGTCTGATAGGGACGCATGCGACCCGCTTAGGTCTTGAGACCTACGATTTTTGCAGAACCTGTAAAAATCCGGACGAGGAGGAAAGTGTACTACATCTCCTAGCCCAGCCCAGCCCTAAGCAGAAGGAGATTAACAACATTTGGTGAACCCTTTCTAAACACGCTTGCGGAAATCTCAAAGATTGGGATTCCGAGGAGATTCATTGCTTCCTCGAGATGGTTTAGCGAAGAAACGACACTTTAACAACAGGTTTAAAGTGGGATCACTATGGCATCACCATGGGCCTACTCCTTTGGCCTAGGTGTTTGAGCTGTACAGCAGCAGCTCAGCCATATCTAACCTAACCTTACCTATAGGAGCAAACTTGTAGAGCGTGAAAATCTTCACAAAAAAACGTCTCTACATGTTTTTTTTCGAAAATTGCTTCCTGTGAGAGATACAGGAGCTATAATTGATATTTTCAGATTTCCGCCCGAATAACTCGGGATATAATAAGATTTACCCGGACGCTCGACTAAAATCTCTGTAACTCATAATAATGCTGAATTTCCTCCAGTCAGGCCAAATTTTTCATATAGTGCACCCCAAAAGAAACTATACGCACATTTGTGCTGACTCGGTCCCCTAGGTGGGAAATTGCCGCTTAGAATTTCAAAATAAATTGGCCTGAGATTTCCAAAAAAATGAATCACCGCGAGAAAGAGCAGATTTTCACATTTGTCGACATATATAGTCGATAAGATAAACTCGGGAGACATCAGAAGAATTTTCATTCGTTTTTGGAAATTTCCGCGAAATGCAGAAAATGATGAATGAAAACTCTGTTATCAGGGGTTCTTCGATTCATATTCTAAAAGGACAGGGTCTTGTTAATAGAATGGCGCTTTTTCAGAAATCTCCACTTTGATATTTTTCAGGGTTGGGCAAAATTTGATTTTAATTAAAAAAATCAAAAATCAATTTTTTCAAAAAAATCATAAAAATCATGATTTTTTTGATTTTAATTAAAACACTCAATAATGTGCTTTTTTAAACCATTGACGCCCGTTGTAGCCCATTTAAACATTATGTTTTCGGACGAAATAATAAATAATGGAATCCAGTGGAGGTTGTCACGGGATGAGCCAGAAATCGCAAATCAACTGTCAATAATTAAACAGTTCTTGTGCGCAACTGCTTCATCGGCGTCAGTGGAAAGAATGTTCAGCACTTTTGGATTTGTACACTCTGATATAAGAAATAGGTTGGGAATAGAGAAAGAAGGGAAATTAGTTTTTTTGTTCAGACTTTACAACGAAAATGAAGAGAAATCGAGTTTTTTTCTTTTTTAAGACTTTTTCTGTTGATAAGCATTGCATTTGTATTCTGGCATTCTGGTTTTGATTTTTAAAAATTTTCTATTATATTTTGTTTTATGGGTCCAATTAAAAAAGAATTGAAAAGCACAATTTTTGATTTAATCATGATTTTTTTTTAAAAAATCAAGAGATTTAAATCACCTGATAAAAATCAACCCAACCCTGATATTTTTACATTGATTGTAAAGACATCAGTCATGAAAAATGAGCGAACTAAAAAACAAGAAGTACTTGATTTAATTAGGCCGAAGATAAATTGGGAAGGAATGTTATATATAAATTGTTCAAATTTGATTTACTGAATCTTTGACCGAACTCAGATTATCGAGCCAATTCGATAGGAAAACGTAAAAAATTAGTAAAATTACATTGTTTATTTATCAAAGACCATTATTTCACCTTTGAATATCAAATAGAAACCACTTCTGCCGACACCCGCCAGCTATATATGACAATTGTTGAAGAATCGTTTAATATACCGTTTAGTTTATGAATTTGCGACCAAAAACAAGGGAGTTACAGAGATTTTAGTCGAGCGTCGGGGTAAATCTTATGATATCCCGAATTATTCGCGCGGAAATCTAAAAATGGCCTCAATTCCCAGATCCTGCGGATCGGAAGTGAGTGCGGATTTGACACTTTGCGATTCTCAAATCCGCAGTCGCGAATTCAAAACCGCGGTCGCCGATTGAATGCGGATTTAATTACCGAAAAAATTCAGAGTGAACACTCACGCGATTATGAATTACGCGATATCGGATTTGCTTAGGCAAATTTGAAGTTTCAAGTCCGCGGAAAAATTGTTGCGGATCACAAACCCGCAGTTGCGGCGGGAGTGTTGGATCTGCCAATATGGAATCGAGGCCAATATCAATTATAGCTCATCATCTCTCAAAGGAAGCAACTTTCGAGTAAGTACTAAACATAGAATGTCACTCTTATGTTCTATTCAAATTGAGCTTATCCTCTAATTCTAGTAAAAGTTCCTTCGACCAGAAGGCCCAACTCATATCAGTCCTTTTCATTTTCCGTTTCATTAAAATTTAAGAAGTCTGTTAAGGCCCCCATACACAAGTCAAATTGGATGTACACAGTTTTGATCGGTCGACCGGCTCACAATCGATAGTTTTTGTTGTACATCCGCACTTCGATGTACATCCAATATGACCGTGTATGGGAGCCTTTAGGATAAGCGGTAATGCCAATATTTACAAGGAAACAATTTTCTCTTAATAAGAAAGAAAAGAAGAATCAGGTTACAGAGTTTATATACCTGAAAACGTCAAGTTGAAGTATCCTGCGATGTACTATTCAAAGAGAAGATCAATTTTGAAGTCAGCTGAAATTAATTTTAAAATACAGGAAAATGAGACCGAAGCGCCTCTAAAAGAAGAAAACAATGAAAACCGACAGAAGGAGAATAGATCTGAAGCTAGTAGCGAAAGTGAAGATTATGAAATCACAGAAGATGAACCACAAACTGAAGAGAGACATGAAATAGAAAACAGTCAAGAAACAGGAAGAAAATTGAGAGACAGACGACTAATAAAACCTCCGTCAAGATATCAAGCTCATGTTGGTTTGATTGGTGATGTAGAAGATATGAGTGTTGAGGATGCATTAAGTGATCTAGGATGGAAACAAGCAATGCACGAGGAATTCAACAGCTTGAAGAAAATGAAAACCTGGGCTTTCTAGCGCTACATAGGCTTCTTTTCCTGCAGTCATTGTCCTGCCTATGATGACTATGGCACCTGCATATGCCATTAGCTGAACAGAGTTGTTTAGAATTGTCCCTCTGGTTTCAATACATGCCTCTCTGGCCGCTTTTTCTAATAGTGTTGGGTAGGACACGATTATAAAATGAGTTTGTAAGAGGTGCCCCTTTTTTCGTTTGAACCAGTACAATGTCCTACTGAGGCGATTGTAATGCCAAAATGCATTTTTACAAGTTTAATTCTAATATGCACCAAACTGCCTTAGAGTAAATAAGAAATCTATGCCTCCACAATATACAGTCACGGACAACTAGTTAGAAACAGTTTCAGAAAAATTGCATTTATACCCAGCAAACCAAATTTTAAGATATCTTACCGAATTCGTTTCGGAAATTCGTATATTTCTCCCGAATTCGCAATCGATTTCTGAACAAATTCGGAACGAAAAATATATGAAGGGGTAGACACGACATTGTAACAAAAATTCTTTTCGAATTCGTTACGAAGTTTAGTAAAGATTTAGCAAAGCTTTTTTTATTAGGGGTAAAAAGCTTTGCTAAATTTTTTGCTAAATTTCGTAACGATTTCGAAAAGAATTTTTGTAACGATATCGTGTCAACCCCTTCATATGTATATTTTTCGTTCCGAATTTGTTCAGAAATCGATTGCGAATTCGGGAGAAATATACGAATTTCCGTAACGAATTCGGTAAGATATCTTAAAATTTTTGAATTATAAAATAAATTCACAAAAAGGCCGCGCACTTCACTCAAAGACTCAGGATTTCACAATGAAGTTTGACAGGAATGTTCCGATTTTTTTCCTACTTCCTTAACCCTTTGAATACCGGGGAGTGCGATCGCGCTCCTTCATGCATATGCGAAAAAACCCGGAAGCGCTATCGCGCTCCTCTTAAATTTTTCTCAATAAACTGCGAAAATAAACATTTTTGCGCAGTAAGAATAATGTTTATTTTCGCAGGTTATTGAGACAAATTTAAGAGGAGCGCGATAGCGCTTCCGGGTTTTTTTCGCATATGCATGAAGGAGCGCGATCGCGCTCCCCGGTATTCAAAGGGTTAAGAAAATTTGTTACCGGCTTCTTTGTGACATTGTTGCGAAGTTGTTTTTCGAATTCTTTTTGAACTAGTTTCGACTAATCGCCACATAACAAAGCTTTAGTTTTTGTTGTTGTATTACTTCCGAAAACCTTTCGACTTGTAGGAATTCGGAAAGTTTGGTTTGCTGGGTACTTTTTTATGTTTTTATGTAGCAATCCTGTTAGGAATTCATTATGATATTCTTATTGATTTCCTTTTATCTTTATAAATTTAAAAAAAAATTAAATTGAGGTGGTGGGAATTCTTTAATTTGATTCCTACATAAAAACTGTATAAATGCAATTTTAATGAAACTGTTTCTAATTAATTGTCCGTGGCCGTATATTTATATTTTGCAATTCCACTTCGCCTAATTTCAAGTTGGAAATTTTAGTACCTCAAAAAAAGTAAGAAATATCTCTCCAGTACAAAATTTCACTCCCTCGAAAAATGTAAGAATTTTCTCTTCAGTACAAAATTCCACTCCCTCGAAAAATGTAAGAATTGTCTCTTCAGTACAAAACTTCACTCCCTCGAAAAATGTAAGAAATGTCTCTCCATCCAATTCGTATTTACAATCTCACCTCGGTTCAGTTTAAATTGGATATTTTACTGCCGCAAAAGAAGTGAGAAATGTCTCTCCACTTCGTGTTTACAATCTCACCTCGCCGCAGTTCAAATTGGATATTTTACTGCCGCAAAAGAAGGAAGAAACGTCTTTCCACTACGTAATTTACAATCAGGACATTATTTTTGAACCGGGACATTTAAAAAACTGAGGCCTCAGTACAATTTACATCGTGTAAGGGACAAATGTACTGCCTCGTGTAAGTCCGGCTCAACACTATTTTCTAATACAATGTAAAATAGTAGAGGATAGGGAGTCCTCGCTGTACACCTTGCTTTGTTCAAATTGGAACTATTAATTCGGTTGTGAAGTGTTTTTTAACCGTCTTCAAGAAAGGAGGAGGTTATATTGGAAAACAGTTGTTTTAAATGTAAGATTCCCTCATTAACTCGCTATATCTGTACCCACAATACACGCGATAATTACTAGCTTGAGCCCTCTCATATCGTCTCACACGAACAGACTCGCCTACTCGTTTGATTCGTAACCACAGCCTTTGGTTAGGAAAATCAATAAAATATATAACTGGGAGCATCGGTACAAAAATAAATAAATGTACAAAATATACTTAAAATTGTATTCAAAATTATATAATTTTTTTTGGCAACATTAAGGGACGATTGCTCCACACAAAAAAGTTCCTTTTTTACCTTACTTTTGCCAGATAAATACTACTATTCTTTCTAAATAACACCCAGCGTTAAATGAACTTACCTGTTCAGGGGTTAGTGGTAACCAATAAATGCAAGGCGTTGTTTTGGTTTTCCTAAACAGATCATCAAGAAGGCGAAGTGGAGGATCGTTTTCCTTTTTCTTGAATTTCCTCGCTAAAATGTTATCTTAAAAAAATAATTTGAATTCTAGAATTTAATTTTTCTTTACCAGGTGATGTACTTGTGCTGCGTCTTCTATCTCTAATATGCGTATCTATGGAATGTCGTCTTCTCTCCCTTTCCCTTTCGCGTTCTCTTTCTCTCTCGCGGCTCCTTTCTAGCTCTCTCTCCAGTTCTTCCTTTTTTCCAACATCCCACTCACGTACTGGCCTACTCACCTGGATGTCCTTAATAGAAATTGTTCAGTTTTGCAAGAGCCGGATTATTAATTACAATATAAACCTTTTTATCATCAAAGTCAAATCTTTCTTTATCCCAACCTATCCCTACTAAGCGATTTTCTCGAGTTCCGTCAGCTCCAAATCGGACTCCTTCCTCTAGAGTTGAAGTAATTGCTTTTTCCATTGCAGCCTCTGTACCGAAATCTACATTTAAACACTTGGGATTAGATGTTGGCCACCGTACACCATGCAGTGCGTGTCTAGTTTCTATCGCTTGACTATATTGAAGAAAATTAAATATATACTGTGTGCAAATGAATATATTTCACTTACTCTTCTGTCTCGTATTTAACGTAACACTTTGATTTTATTCGGTCTATCCAAAACCCATTTTCAATTAATTTCCCCGTTCTTGCTAATAAACCTTTCAGTTGTAGAATTGTAAACGGTCTGACGAGATTTGTTATGTATAAAACGTTACTTGACACATTCCTTGGAGGACTTGGTGGTCTTTGCAAAGATTTGGAATCATCGATAATGGAACCTTTCCTGTTTAGGGGCTTTTCTTCTCTCCTTACTTCCAGGTCCTTAGATCTTTTCTCGCGACTTCGTGGTTTTTCTTTTTCCTTAATTTCATCTTTAATCACGAGCTCTATGGCTTCAGGCTCTGGTGATGATTCTAACTTGATGTCACTTAAAGGAACTGGTTGTACATCAGAAATTAAATTCTTTAGAGAATCAGTCGATATTGCTAGCACCTGCGGTTTAGATTCTGATGATTTCCGAGTCATCCATTTCCTTTTCCGCACAGGTTTCTCGGGCTTCTGTTCTCTAGGCGTTGACGAACATTCACTATGTGCATGCTCATTTTCTTTTTCATCCAGTTTTTTCTGTGGCTCATCCCATCGACTCCTATCGTCAAATCTACTTCGCCTCTCACGAGGTTTTCCTTCAGTCACTATTTTTTCGAGGTGTCGATTATTTTTTTCGTCACCGAGTTTTTCATTTTTCTTCTCGATTCCTTCCTTCCTAGAATCTAATTTTTCTGTGTTATTCTCAACCATTTTTTCTCTTTTGTCATTTTTATCTGTCTTGCTTTTTTCGTCGTACTGGACTTCAACGTTAATTTTTAAATATTTTCCATTTTCGTCATAGTCTTTAGATATCTCCGTCTGACGTTTAGTAGTTGGATCATCTACAATTTCACCCTCTTCCATTTCTTGTTGTTTTAAAGAGCTCTGGATTTCTGAGGACCTATGATCTTCTCTGTGCCTTTTCGAAATATCTTCTTTTTCAGAAGAACTACATCTTCCTTGCGATTTTTGTTCTTCACTACACTTTCGCCCACGGCCTTCTGTTTCCGATAACCTGATTTCGAAAGGCTTTTGATCCTCCTTGTATTTCCGACGCTTGTCTTCATTTTCGGAAGACCCTCTTGAGGATGATGATTTAGAATCATCTTTCGACTTCCTCCTATGATCATTTTGAATTTTACAAGCTTCTGGGGATTTCATCTCTTCTGACCGTTTTTCTGCTTCCTTCGGATATTGAATCTTCTCTTCTGCAGGAGATTGTTCTTCACATGATTTTCGGATTTCCACAATTTTTTCACATTCAGTTTCCTTTATTTTGTCAATGGAGACTAGCTGTTCCTCAGTTAGTTCTTTTTCCTGCTCAATATTTTCTACTTCACTTCCATTTTCTTCAACTATTGGGGATACTCTTTCTTTCTCCAGTCGTGATCCTCTTTTCCTTTTAGCGGGGCTATTTTCTTCGGAAGCTCTCAATTTGCGAGTACGACTTCTCCGTTGAGACCTACTTGAGTTATCTTCACTATCACGATCCGAACTAGAATCGCGATGCTTTTTATCGCCGTCAATTTCTGTTTCGCTTACCTTATCATCGTGGTTTTTCTCCGAATGCGGTGATCTTGATGGAGATTTCTTCCCACGTCGACTCGACCTTCGTGTCGGCCTTTCCACTGATGCAGGGGATGATGTTGAACGAGTTCTTTCACTCCTACGACGCATATTACAGATGATATCTAGGGAAAAGTATATTTTTTTAAAAAAATTAACCAATGACGCCGGCTCTTTATTACCTCAGTACGTTAGTAAAAAACAAAGCTAACTTCAAATTAACTATATTATTTAGTTCCAAGAATTTAGCTACTTTAAACAACGTAATTTTCAATTTTACTTTTTGTGGTGTTATTAAACAATTTCTAAAACACTGCCTTCAATTTTGGCTCTGAACAGCCATTTTAAATATTGGTTAATTTATATTACTTATACAATGTTCAGACGTAGAACACACATTTCGCGTTAAATAAAAAAAGTCCCAGGCTACAGGCAGCTTTTCGACAACAGCAATGGGTATCGTTGCCATTGCCGGCAAAAGTTGACCGTGGAGACGCAAAATATGTTCGGCAATTTTCCCAGAAAAGTTAAGTGGGAACTACAATGTGGCGCTGGCGCTGGCGCTGCCGCTCTTCTTGGCGCTGGCTTTTTCTCTGGCGCGCGCCATGTAGCTGAGTGCAACTACAATGCGTGGCGCTAAGTCATGTCAAAATTTTAAAAACGGATGAAGCGGATTGGTTCTGTTTGAGGCTTAAGTTAGTGGAAATGGGGCAATGCAAAAAAAAATTCATTGGAAATTATTTTTTTTACAGGAAAAACCAAAAATTGATTAAATACGAATGTTTTTTGGGATACTTTTGACTTCAGCGCCCTCATTTATCAAAATTCCCAACTGGCTGGTGTACTGGCGCGCACCAAAAGTAGAAAGTAGGCAAAAGTGAGCGGCAGCGCAAGCACCACGCGCCAAGGCCAGCTACACATTGTAGTTGCACTTCGGGTGGGCTACGTTTTTTACTTTTGACAGCTTGCGATACAGCGCCAGCACCACGCGCCAGCGGCTCATTGTAGTTCAGCCTTTAACCAATGCAACGGGTGGTGCTACACGGAGACTCGAGAAGTCGTCCGAAATCAGATTTGAGTCTCGTTATTTAATGCTACAAGAGGCTGTGTTCGGCTTAGAATAATTCTTTAAGGCCCAAACATATAGCAGAAACGAAAACGATCCGAAACGAAAAGAATGAAATAAATCGTATGAAAATGTATGAACTCGGTTATATAAACGAACAGAACCGAATCGGAACGAATGATATAAATTTATTTCATTTCAGTATTAAGGTCCAAACATATAGCAGAAACGAAAACGATCCGAAACGAAAAGAATGAAATAAATCGTATGAAAATGTATGAACGCGGTTATATAAACGATCAGAACCGAAACGGAACGATAGATATAAATTTATTTCATTTCGGTATTCGTTTCAGCTATTCAGCCCGTTACTTTGACAGTTCGACAGACAGTTTGTTTTCCAATTTAAAGTAGTTGAAAGAGCGAAAAAGAAGTTATTTTAAAAGAATGCAGTCAATACAAGGTGAAAAATTTTAAATTTTGATTTCTCTTGTGATTTGTCGACATCCGCCATAAATTATATAAATTCTATAATAGATGTATTTATCGAAAATAAAAAACTCTTCCACTCAATGCAGAACTTGTCAACAAATGTCAAAAACCTATTCGCTCAGGCACCTATATAATCGCTATCATTTTCAAGTTCATTTCGTATTCGTTTCGGTTCGTTTTCGTTTCTGCTATATGATTGGGCCTTTAGTTTCAGCTATTCAGCCCGTTACTTTGACAGTTCGACAGGCGTATGTTTTCGTATTTGAAGTAATTGAAAGAACGAAAAAGAAGTTTTTTTTAAAAGAATGCAGTCAATACGAGGTGAAAAAATTGAAACTAAGATTTCTTTTGTGATTTCTCGACATCCGCCATAAATTATATAAAGTGTATAATATGTGTATTTATCGAAAATGAAAAACTCTTCTACTCAATGAAAAACTTGTCAACAAATGTCAAGAACCGATTCGCTCAGGCACCTATATAATCGCTGTCATTTTCAAGTTCAGTTCGTTTTCGTTTCGGTTTCTTTTCGTTTCTGCTATATGTTTGGGCCTTTACCCTACATGAAAGCTTTGATTGTGTGTGTATACCGCGGTCATTGGGCATATTCACACAGTGCACATTCATGGCGCCTAAAACCGGTTTTATAGATGAGAGAGGGAAGGGCGCGGAAGAACTTAACGAAACATTTTTCACGCAAAAGCAAAGGCGTGAAAACTGGCACACATATAAAAAGTTACTTCTATCTCTTGCATTCTTTAGCTCTGTTTTTCTCTAAAGTAAAGTAAATTTCATCTGCAATACATTTAAAGGTTCCTGTATAGCATTCGAATTTACTACACTCATTTACGCCCCGTCTGAGTTGCTAGGAGTTGAATAAAACCGGTTTTACTCACCACAATTATGGCAGCGTGTGAATATGCCCATTGTTTACATCTGAGAAGGAAGAGAAAGAAATGTGCGTATGAGTTAGGGTGAGTGCAGTACGCAGCTTAGATGGTAGAGTAGAGCATAGTTGCGCATACTCGCTTATAGAACTCTCAATGGGTTTTAAATGGGTGTGTGCATAACGCAGCTCGCTTTCCGCTCGCAGAAAAAGCGAGCTGCGTTATGCACACACCCATTTAAAACCCATAGAGTTCTATAAGCGAGTATTCGCAGCTATGCTCTACTCTACCATCTACGCTGCGTACTGCACTCACCCTTAGTTTTCACCGCGGAAATTTTTGGGTGAAAATTCTTTCGTTAAAGTTTCGTCATGTGCGTCCTTCTTTCTCTCCACTCCTTCGTTTCTTTCCTATATAACCGGGTTTTTCGTACTTCTTGAGTCTCCGTTACTGTGTTTCCATGCAGAGTTTATCCTGAGTTTACTCAGATTAGCGCCCATGGAAACGGGGATTGAGTAAAGTGTCGTTAAATCCAAGTAAACTCAACGAAGCCAGTCCGATTAAGCCGGGTTTTGTATATGTGTGTGTTTCAATATCCTTTACTGCACATATACCAACGGCGACGCAGTGTAAAATTAATTTTCTGTCACTTTAACCCAGAACCGTCATGGAAACAGCATCGAGTGATCTTGAGAGAAAAAGCTTTCTGTTTACTAAACGAAAACTCTACCCTGGCCCATGGAAACACAGTACGTGTAGCACCCCACAATGATTACCTAGAGCGTTCCAGCCACTGTGGAATTGATATTTGCCTCATAGGGTGGTTACACGAGCGTACAACGAACACATTTTTGTGTGTTCGAAACGCCCCTCTTTGGGTAGTTCCACACGAGCGTACAGCGGACACATTTTTGTGTGTTCGAAACGTCCATTCCTTTTGTGCCTGTTCACACGGGTGGTCACCGCGACCTTTCACGACGAAATTTACAGGTGCGGGGAGCGTTCGGGTGGGAAGGAAGTGCGTCTCGATTTGAAAGCGACTCACGTTCGCTTTTCTGACCAGCTGACTGTTTCAATTTCATTTTGTATCACCTTACTGTTCCATTTTATTTTCGTTTCACCCGTATTGGGAGCAAACGTGCGATAGGACAATTTTCAGGCTTCAGTTTTGTTGCACAGATTTTTTACTAAAATTAATTATATTCAGGTAATCACAGTTTATAAAAATTTATGTCACTTTTATGAAAATCACAAACTTTGTTCCCGTACCGTATGTTCCACCTGTCATAAAAACGACTGGACACAAAGCGAAACAAATTTTCGCTTTTTCGTTCGCTTTGTCGCGCCTCAAAGCGACCTGTGTGAACAGGCACTTTGAAATTTGGTGAAAAATTTGATGGCCTTCTACACGAGCAAATTTTTCAAACACAATCTACGTCAGAATTTTATTTTTTCTTGATTCTCTTTTGCGTACTTCCAAGTGAAACCCTGTTAAGCTAATCAGCTATTATTTCAAATTTGTGGATTTAATAAATATTATTTGAATTTTAAGAAGTTCATACATTATTGTGAAGTTAATAAATTATTTATTTATTGCAAGTTTATTTTTGTTTATATTTTGCGACGTTGTTGTTGTTTTGAATTTTGCTAGCTGAAGGAGCTAGTACAGGATCCGTAGAAGAACGACCTTCACGATCGAGTAACTGAATGAATTTTTGTGATAAAAAATATGCTAACAAAAGTAACGGTGATGGGTTGCCTAACGAAATATGTTCAAGGCTATAATTAATAGACGGTTTTTCGCCTTTTTCCGCCTTTTTCTCTGTTTTGAGGAGAAACTATGCATTTTGGTGAAACCATCAAACGAGCAAAGTTGTAGAGAATAAAATTTTCTACAACAATTGAAGAGTGATTTTCCAAAACGTACTAAGGGCCTGTGCCAAGTTACAATTCAAATGTCAATTTGTATGAAAAACGCATTTCGATTTTACAATTCAATTTTCGGAGGTTTGTGTCTTTGGAATTGTAAGGAAATTTTTGAATTGTAGGGAAATATTAGCCAAACATTCATTTGACAGTTTGTTGGATTTACTTTTTGGCTCTGAGTTGTGGTTGAATCTACATATTTTCAATTATTCGAGTATAATATCGCGAATTCTTTCAATTTTCAGTGCATGATTATCTTCACCGTATTATATGACACATATTAAAGGCCACACGTTGCAGACGTAACCCAAAATAAAAACATGAGCAGCATAAATTCCTCATAAAAGAACCATTTTTTAAAATTCTTTCAAATACGTTTATGTTACTTGCATTCCACGCCCATTGGATGTTGTTTATGAAGCAATTCCATTTAAACTATTTTAAAGACATAAACATAGCACTGAGCTTCTTTAAAAAAGTTATTAAACATTTTATAAATTACCAAATTTTGTTGCCATCCATTTTCAAATGAAATGCGTGAAATGTATTTTGGCACACTTTGTAATTTCGAAGTGTCCGGGGTGAAAGTAGCAAATTCGGAATTGTAACTTGGCACCCACCCTAAGTCAATTTTTGTTTAATTTTAATATTGTATTGCGTTTCAATCTATGACGTAGTAGTTATGCATTCACCATAAACATTTATCACAAATCATACTAATTCCGACAAGGGTTTCACTTCAAAGACACGGATGCACAATCAAATCGTACTAAGGCCCTGTGCCAAAATAGCAATTCAGACGTCAATTTGTATGGAAAACTCATTTCAAGCTACTAATTTGATTTTCGACGGTTTGCGTCTATGGAAATGAGTAAATTATTTTAACTCATTTCAGTTTTTATTAATCAAGGGTAGCCGTTAAATAAATTTGAACAAGCAAACAAGTAAATAACAATAAATTATGGAAAAAGGAAATATGCAAAAAGACATAACTTAAAATAACCCGTTTATTGCTTAGCTAAGTGGAGATGGGTCAAACATAACATAACTGCATACGAATTTTTATAATTCTTTGGTCTTAAACACTCGCAAGCAGTCATCATTTTAGTATATTTTTTAGTTTAGCAGGAAGGAACTAAAAAAATAATGAAATCAAGGATAAAGCTCAATCATTTATTTATAAAAAAAATATAGCGCGTGTAACCAGTGCACGTGAAAGATGTGAAACATCTTTGGCGATCTTTATCTTTCTTTAAATTGAATAATTTTACATCCCAAACGCAAAGGGGAAACGCAGCTCTGGAGCTCTTTTATCGCACAGCAATTTTGCGTTGCAAGTTTTTTTACCTATTTTTATTTTCTAGTTTTTAGTTTGGTTTTTGGCACGTATCATCATGCAGACTTCTCATCCTTTCCAACTCTTTCATTGCATCTTTGTTTCACGGTTTCTTACCTGTTAATTTCTCACAATCTAGCTCCTCAATACATAGCCCTTCCAAAGTTCTTACGCGACTCAATGCTACATACCATATTGTCAGCGGCATTTTGAATTTTCTAATTTTGATAACAAATTCATTATTTCCGACCTTAAACACACCCAAATAGAGATTTTCAGTGAAATCGAATTGTTATTGCCAAAATCGTACCGCCATTTTGAATTTTAAAATTTTGACCACACATTCGTCAACTGTCACCTTAAAAACCCTACCATACCGATTTTCAATGGATTCAGAACACATCTGCAAAATTCATCCGCCATATTGCCGCTGCCATTTTGAATTTTCGAATTTTGAAAACAGATTCGTCATTTGTGATCTTAAAAACTCCCCGATCCCGATTTTCAACATATTCAGAACACATTTGCAAAATTCATCCGCCATTTTGAATTTTCAAATTTCGACCACAGAATCGTCATTTATGGCCCTAAAAACCCCCGGATACCTATTTTCAATGGATTCAGAACATATTTGCAAAATTCATCCGCCATATTGGCGCGGCCATTTTGAATTTGCATAATTTTGACAACAGAATCGTCATTTGTGGCCCTAAAAACAACCCGATACCGATTCTCAATGGATTCAGAACCCATTCGCAAAATTCATCCGCCATATTGGCGCGGCCATTTTGAATTTTCTATTTTTTACCACAGAATCGTCATTTGTGGCCCTAAAAACCCCCGTTACTGATTTTCAATGGAATCGGAACACAATTGGAAAATTCGTCCGCCATCTTGGAACCGCCATCTTGATTTTTTACAAAAATGTCAGATTGCATTGTCACGGGAACTCAATGTGTGTGCAAAGTTTCATAAGAATCGGTTAAGTAGAAGTAGTTGAAAAAGCTGTCGCAAGATTTGAACCGAACAAACAAACAAACAAATATTCTAAATAAAACCATTAAATATAAATAATAAAATTCAAATGCAGAGATCAAGAATTGAACCCGCGACTTTTTGGAATATCAACGTCATAAGGCAACCACTCAACCATTTGTTCCACTCTGCCTATATCTGGCTCGTCATGTCTGGCTCGCGGCATATAAACACTTTTCTTTGGTGCTACTATTTTTTTTTAAAATCTCCGTCTTATTCTGTCTTGCTCAATAGTGCCTGTTCACACGGGTGGTCACCGCGACCTTTCAACACGAAATTTACAGGTGCGGGGAGCGTTCGGGTGGGAAGGAAGTGCGTCTCGATTTGAAAGCGACTCACGTTCGCTTTTCCGACCAGCTGACTGTTTCAATTTCATTTTGTATCACCTTACTGTTCCATTTTATTTTCGTTTCACCCGTATTGGGAGCAAACGTGCGATAGGACAATTTTCAGGCTTCAGTTTTGTTGCACAGATTTTTTACTAAAATTAATTATATTCAGGTAATCACAGTTTATAAAAATTTATGTCACTTTTATGAAAATCACAAACTTTGTTCCCGTACCGTATGTTCCACCTGTCATAAAAACGACTGGACACAAAGCGAAACGTGTAAACAAATATTCGCTTTTTCGTTCGCTTTGTCGCGCCTCAAAGCGACCTGTGTGAACAGGCACATACAGATCTTCCGTTTCCCGGAATGAAAATTGGATTGGACGAAGCGTTCCCTATAAAGCGTTCCCTAAAAAGCGTTCCCACAAAATGTTCCCGACCTTGAAGAATTACTCTCAACGCGCGCAAAGATGTTTCACATCAAAAAAGAATAAACAATCATAATAAGATAATAAAATTTTAAAAAAAAATTATAAAATCTAGCACAAATATTTATCGTCCATTTTTACTCAAAAACTGTAACTGTCATTGAAATGTGTGAATTGGTATTTTGGCACACTTTAGAATATCGAAGTGCCCTGGGAAATGAGAAAAATTCGAAATGGTATGTTGGCAAACGGCCTAAGTGATATTCAGTTTTTTTTTATTTCCCACTAATTACATCATAAGAACTTAGCACGTTTTGGAATATCGCTCTTCAATTGTTTTCACTGTTTTTTTTGGAATTCGGCATAAATCTGCCGCTACAGGGCGTTTGGCCCCTTTTTTCATATTCTGTTGATAAATCAAAGCGTCCAAAGAAAGGCCGTTGAAAAACTGGAACTACCTAAAGGCTCAAACAGAACCAATCCGTTCCGTCTGCTCCGTTCGTTTTTTGTCGGCCGGCTGGACACAACCAATCCGTTCCGTCCGTCGGTTTTAAATCGGCTGATCAGTTGACAAATAAAATATTTTACAATTTTTCATGTGAAAGTAGTTGAAAGTTGCTTATGTCTTCCCAAATCTTATGTTTTTTGTAACTTTTGTGATAGGAATTATTCTTTTTGTCATACAATTCCTTGTGACATTTAACATTTTCAATAAAACTTTCTGTATAGCACAGTACTAAGTTCGGCGGTAAACTAAATTTTAGCGCGTCTCCAAACTTGTACCCTTTTTTAACAAGGTAAAATTTGACAATGTGTAGAGAAAGTTCTTATTAACGTTTTTTTTGGGTTGAATTTCAACGTCTTCTTCGAAATAAAACTCCTCAAAATCCATTGGAAATATAAGTTTATTAAAACATGTTTCAAAATATTCTAAACACAGAATTATTTATTATTTTTACTATTTTTTCGTGCACAAACTTTTATTTTAGTTTTATTTCGGCACTTGAGACTTATACAAGCGCAAATTAGCTTATTTTTTTATTTGTTTTTTATCACTGGTTGTTTTTTCAACAAATTTAACGCCTGCACGATAAAAATACAGCTAAAAATGTTGAGACTAACATAGCTGCCATCTGTTTTACAGAACTATAAACGTCGATTTAGCGAGCATTTTAGCGGCGAACTTAGTACTGCACGCGCTAAAGAAACTGCTAAAATTTAGCTTGATAAATTTTCGCTCTAAATTTTGCATGGAAATTTCATTTAGTGGGGAACTTAGTACTAGGCTTTTCCATGATGGTGTCAAACTGAATGTCAACATTGCCTAAAAAGTTAAAAGTTGACCAGCTTCTTTCGGTCCGTTCGTTCTGTCCGCTGGTTTGTGGCTACCCCTCCGATCGTCCCATGGCATGCTTATGGAAAAGTCAAATTTCCAACTTTAAAAACGGACGGAACGGATTGGTTCTGTTTGAGCCTTAAGAAGTTGTAAACATCTGATGTATACAAACTTTTCACTCCCACGGCATTTCATATTAAAATCACAAGTAAAATCAACAAAAAAAACATAACAACCTCATTATTACACGGTCACAATTTTCTTATAGCAGTACCATAACCTTCTATATAGAAAGCCATGAACACCAGGAGCGCGTTCAAAAACCTCACCATGGTTAACCATGGTTAACTATGGTAAACTTTTGTCGTTCAAAAACTTCGTGGTTAACTACAACATAACCACGAGCATAACTTTTAGGCGTTCAAAAACTCCCGTGGTTAACCATGGTGTAGTTAAATTTTAACCCTGCTCGCGGGCATGGTTAGCGATAGTTAAGAAGAAGAAGAATGAAAACAACTCTCTGACAGTTGTTTTAATTTTAATCACATGAACAAATCAAAGTGGGATTTGTGGGATTACTACAAATAATAATTAATGAAATAATTGAAGCAATTAGCGGGGGTTATTTTTTGGAAAATTTTGAATTTATTTTTTTTCTTCTTCTTTAACCTGTAGTTAACCACGGTGCGTTCAAAAACCTCCATGGTTAAACATAAACTTTCGTGGTTAAGTGAAGTGATGCAGCATAACCACAGCTTACCTCGTGGTTTACCATAGTAAGGTTTTTGAACGCGCTCCAGTTGTGTATGAGGGTGTTTACATTGGACGTAGGAACGAACGTTCGTCACGAGTTTGAAGGTGAAGGGGGAAGTGGAGGTGATGAAGGAAAATGACGAACGAAAATTAAAATTCTTGTTCGTGACGGAATGTGGAACAGTTTTTGATTGGTTATTGCAAGCCACGTGATTGTATCATTTTCAACTGTTTCACATTTTTCCTAAAATTGACGTTAGGAGTTAAATTCGTTATTTAAGATTTAAAGAAAAAAATTAAAATTTTACAATTAAACTAAACTAGTGTTATTCAAATTGTAAATTTGAATTTTTATTTTATGTTTTTAAAAATATTGTTTTAGGTTTATATAGAAAATTATTAATATTGCAAAAACAATTGAAATTGTAGTTAGAAAATTTTTATTAGAATTGAAATGTATTCGTGTCTGGTTTTTCCGTATGTATATTTTTTTTAAAGAATAAATTTAGTTTAGTTTTTTTAAACTATTTATTTTTTTATTTATTTAACTTCCTTTCCTCAAATGTTGAAACGTTTTAAGAATTTCTTAGGCCTGTATTCACCGACCTGGATAATAAATATCGTGGAGATTTCGTATTTACCGACCGCGATTTTCGGTACACGGATAAAGTTAATATCAGTTCCGAGCTGGTAATAAGTTAAATCCGTTGATTTCTATCCTCTGAATTTTCGAATTTTCAAAATTTAACAAAAAATGCGGGAATAAAATTGCAACTGAAGATGAATTAAATTTTTAATAACCGTCACCCCTTGAGTGAATATATTTTAGTTCCTGATCTTAAATAAAAATATTCGCCGGCAAAACTGTTTTCAAATTGTTTTTGTTGGCAAAAACAGTTTTTGCATAAGGTTTTCATTAGTTTAGTCATAAAAAAGGTGGAAAACCCGAATGAATTTAACCGGATTCTTTCTCCATTACATATTTTGCAAAATAAATTATGCAAACATTGAAAACATAATCAAAACAAAATATATTTCTCCGATTCCAAACGTTTCAATCAAAGTGACAGTCGCTTTCGTCTAATTTTGTAATGTGAACATGAAGGGGGAAGAACGTACGTGGGCACGTTCCTTCCTACGTCTAGTGTAATCACCGTCTATGTGTTAGTCGGTGGTCCAGGTGCCATATTCGTTTCCTGTCAAATTGTATGGAAAAGTGGATGTGAGAATTGTTTTTTTTGTTTCTTTAGTGAAATTGTGTCGGACACAATTGTCTTTCTGTGTCTAAATGGAAGGCACCCATTGACTACATGAAACTATAGATAACTCAAAATTACTGTGTTTCCATGCAGAGTTTATCCTGAGTTTACTCAGATTAAGCGCCCATGGAAACGGGGATTGAGTAAAGTGTCGTTAAATCCAAGTAAACTCAACGAAGCCAGTCCGATTAAGCCTGGTTTTGCATATGTGTGTGTTTCAGTATCCTACTACACATATACCAACGGCGAGGCAATGTAAAATTAATGATCTGTCACTTTAACCCAGAACCGTCATGGAAACAGCATCGAGTGATCTTGAGAGAAAAAGCTTTCTGTTTACTTAACGAAAACTCTACCCTGGCTCATGGAAACACAGTACATGGGCGCTTAATCTGAGTAAACTCAGGATAAATTCTGCATGGAAACACAGTAAATGTGATGGAAAATGTGTTGAAAAAATCTGCCCATTCCTCTCTCTCAACCGCTTCCTCTACGACTTTTCGAACACATTTTTGTGTGTTCATTGTACGATTGTGTAGAACCACCCCAATTTGATGAAAAATTTGATGGCCTTCTACACGAGCGAATTTTTTCAACACACTCTACGTCAGAATTCTTATTTTTGTTGTTGCTTTTTATATTTATTCTCTTTTGTGCATTTTCGTACGTAAGAAAAAAGCAACAACAACCACTGACCAGCTGTCAAAATGTTGCCTCGAAAATGTGATGGAAAAATGTGTTTGAAAGAATCTGCCCGTTCCCTCGCCCTCTCTCTCCTTCTTCTTCACAACCGACTTTTCGAGCACATTTTTATATGTTCGCTGTACGCTCGTGTAGAACCACCCATTAACGCGTGTTGAGTTGAAATTGGGTTGAAGTGACATTTGTTTTGTTTGTTTACCATCCGTGAAGTCTGCCTTCGGCGTTAGTTTTGTGTTCGGTGTTTTTATATTCACTATATGTGTATTGTTTTATATTCACTATATGTGTAACAACAGTGGAAATTTATTTTGAAAATGGCTAAAAGATATATCTGGGAGCATCAGGAAACAAAAACTATGCTAGAAATAATGCAGGAACAAAATATCCTTCATCATTTTGATGGAAAACTGTATAGGAAGTCAGAAATATTTAAAAATATAGAAAAACAATTAACAAAAGGAGGTTATGTTTTGATGTCAGTTCAACTTGATTTCAACCCGAAGTGAACTCAACTCGAAATCATATATGGTGGTCGGAATTTCAACTCAGCCTCGACTCAACTTTTCAAACTAATCGTAAAAGGGGTATCATTTCTTTCTCTTCTCCCTTCTCAGATGTAAACAATGGCCGCGTTTATGCCAAAGTTACTTTACTTCTGTTAAATTATCGCTGTTAACTTAACACTGTTCATTGAACTGCCATGAAAACATAACCTCTTTTTGTTAAATCTTTTTCTATGTTTCTGACTTCCTATACAGGTTTCCATCAAAATGGTGAAGGGAATTTTGTTCCCGCATTATTTCTAACATAGTTTTTGTTTCCTGATGCTCCCAAACATTTCTTTTAGCCATTGTCAAAATTAAATTTCCACTGTTTTTACATATATAGCTAATATAAAATAATTAACGCGCTACAAAAACACCGAACACAAAACTAATGCCGAAGGCAGACTTCACGGATGATAAACAAACAAAACAAATGCCACTTCAACCCAATTTCAACTCAACACGCGTTTATTACCCCGTTTATTACTAGGTTCAACCTAGGTTCAACCCAGGTTGAACCAAGTCATAAACGGGGATCGATTGAAACTGGATCCACTCAACCCAACTCAGCTCTCCTACCTGGGTCGAGTTGATATTTCGCCTCATAAACGGGTGTTGAGTTGAAATTGGGTTGAAGTGACATTTGTTTTGTTTGTTTACCATCCGTGAAGTCTGCCTTCGGCGCTAGTTTGTGTTCGGTGTTTTTGTAGCGCGTTAATTATTTTATTTTAACTATATATGTAAAAACAGAGGAAATTTAATTTTGACAATGGCTAAAAGAAATGTTTGGGAGCATCAGGAAACAAAAACTATGTTAGAAATAATGCGGGAACAAAATTCCCTTCACCATTTTGATGGAAAACTGTATAGAAAGTCAGAAATATAGAAAAAGAATTAACAAAAAGAGGTTATATTTTGATGGCAGTTCAACCCAATTTCAACCCAAAGTGAACTCAATTCGGAATCATATACGGAGGTCGAAATTTCAACTCAACCTCGACTCAACTTTTCAACCTAATCATAAACGGGGTATATGAGGCGAAATATCTACTCGACCCAGGTAGGAGCGCTGAGTTGGGTTGAGTGGACCCAGTTTCAACTCGATCCCCGTTTATGACTGGGTTCAACCTGGGTCGAACCTAGGTTGAACCTAGTCATAAACGGGTGTTCAGGCACTGGTCAGAATGTATAGAAAGTCATCCAGAATCCAGTAGGCGGCGACAGTGGCCACTGTGCAATTATTGTCAAATATATTCATCGAAAAGTGCAAGAAGGCGGCGACTGGTTTTTCAGGGTATAAAAGGCCGGCCGGAACTTGGGAACTTCACTCGTTGATCAAGTGTGGAAGATTCAACATCCCGCCAGATCATCACAACACCGATTTCAAGTCATCACGAATTTTCCAATTTTCACCGTTTGTTTTGTTCGTTGGTATTAATAAAGATTTGCGTTAATTAATTAAAGGTATGAGGTATTTTTGTTTAACCACACACATGTACACACACGTTTTAAAGCAGTATATGCGGCATATACATGTCTGGTATAGACATCATGCCCAGTATATTGCGTTCCCTTATCATTTTCAGGGCCACACAGCGTCATGTAGGGTATCTTCAAAAACTCATCATTGCCGCATCACTGCAGAATTCAGCAATTGGAAGGCTGAAGCTGAATTCTGCAGTGATGCGGGTTTGATGAGTTTTTGAAGTTACCCGTAGTTTTTCTTTTAAGGTTTCGATCAGGAAGAAACAATAAACCTCTTTCCGTCTACTCATGTCCAACAATCATAAGTCTCCAAACATTACGGCCATCCTTTTTTTGTTGTTCTCTTGGTTCTCGAAGGTTGTCTGTCAGCGTAGTGATCACTGATTATGGAAAGTGTCACATTTCGCACGATATCATATAAATTGCCAATCTATCGTTTTCATCCGCTACACTAGACCCCTCAACTAAACATTTTTTGGTGGTTTCATTCAGGATTGGTAATCTATTTTATCGACGAAATCAATTTCCAAAATGAGTTCACTAAAGAAGGCAATGCTGCGAGAGCAAGCACAGAGAGTGCGAATTGAGAAGTATATTGAAACCGCCAAGAAAACTTCCACCGCAAAACGAACAAAGGCATTTTACGAAGTAAGACTGGAAGAAATGAAACAATTATGGGTGGACTACAAGGACGCCGATCAACTATTAATGGATGCGTATATATGTGACGAGTCGGACTCCACAGCAGCACCTGAAGACACATACCTGCAGATGGAATCGAGATATTCTGATTATCGGAGTGAACTGCTGGAAGGTTTCAGGAAATTTCCTGCAACAGAACCTCAGCCAAGTCAACTCACAACGAATCCAATGATTCGAACGGAGACATGTTTACCGAAAATACAGTTGCCTAAGTTTGATGGTAATTACGATTCATGGTTTTCCTTCCATGATCTATTCGTGTCGCTGATTCACAGCAACGCGCAACTGAGCGCAGTACAAAAGTTGTATCACCTGAAATCGTGTTTAAGTGGCGATGCTGAACAACTGCTGCGGCACATACCAGTCACGAATGACAACTATGAAGTTTCATGGAACAAGATTAAGGAACGGTATGAAAATAAGAGGATTCTAGTGAACCATTATTTAAAAACGCTGCTGAACCAACCAAAAATAACCACGGAAACGTCTACCAGTCTAAAAACATTCATATCAACAACGGATGATTGTTTACAACAAATTACGAATTTGAGGATTGACATAGAGTCATGGGATCTCCTACTGATACATGTCCTGATCTCAAAGCTTCCGTTTGTTACGATGAAGATGTGGGAGGAAGAACAAGGCGAATCACGAACGCTTCCTACTTATAAGGCTTTCCATGCGTTCTTGACGAAAAGACACAAGGTACTTGAGTCCATCGCTGACATTGCGTCAACAACTCAGCAGCAACAACTGCAACAAAACCCACTACAAGGGTTCACCACACATTTAAGGGGAATCAATGTCCAGTTTTTCAGGAAGACCACTGGCTTCAGCGATGCCCTAAATACATTAGTATGGACACAATGGCAAGACGAAGGGTAGTTAGGACCACGGGTCACTGCTACAATTGCTTGTCGAAAGACCATATGCCAACTCAATGTAAAAGCAAATTCAGATGCTTGAAGTGCAAGGAAAAGCATCATACGACCTTACACGAAGAGACGCAGAGTAGGAAGTCCTATTCGGATCCAACCCAACAACAACCAAGGGACGTCAGCACAACGACGTCACAGCACCAAGCAAATCAAGGACCGACCGATGCACCTGTAGCGTCACATCAACGAACTACACACAAGGCCCACAGCGCTGGTGGTTCAAACGATGTACAAGCGTTCATCGCGAGGAAAGGATCACACACATTGCTGTCAACAGGCTTGGTACTTACAAGGGGAAGCAACGGACGATAACATACGATCAGATGTCTAGTGGATCCGGGTTCAGAGTTATCCTTCATGACACAGAGCACATGTAAGAAGCTAGGGTTGACCTGTAAGTCTGCAGTTGTCAATATACATGGTCTCAACACAATTCCCATAGGAACATCAACGAAACAAACCAGGATTATTCTGGAAGCAACGACTGCGAATAAATTTCAGATGTCACAAACGTTTCTAGTGGTTAACAAGATAACCAAAAGTTTACCAAGGACGGTAATCTCAACTCAGGAGTACGATCATCTGCATGGTCTAGAACTGGCAGACCCAGGATTTTGGAAACCTGGCAACATTGATGCCTTACTTGGTGCTGATGCTTACGCCAGGATAGTTCAAGATGGTGTCCGTCGAGGTTCAGAATCCAGCCCTGCAGCAATCAATACAAGTTTTGGATGGGTAGTAGTTGGATCCACACGCGAGACTCCAAGGACTACAGCCAACAGTTTCACAATCCAAATCACGAACGAGGATCTCAGTCATCAACTGAAACAGTTCTGGGAAGAAGAGGAGATCACCGCACCACCAATCCTAAGTCAAGAGGAACAAGAATGCTCTGACTATTATACGAGAACCCACAAACGATTAAAGAATGGGCAATATCAAGTCAACCTCCCATTCAGACATAATGAGGAACCCAAGTTAGGGAACTCACGTGGGCTGGCTCTAAAACGGCTTTATTGTGTTGAAAGACGGCTCAATAGCAATCCTCAACTAAGGAAAGACTATGAAGCCTGTTTACAAGAATACATACAGCTGGGGCACATGGTGGAACAAAAGGCCGCCCACCGACGGCGAAGCGAACTATTACATCCCACATCATGCGGTAATAAAGGAGAATAGTACCACTACCGAAACGATGTCAGGACACTATATAAAAAAAGTAAAGGAGCAACGAGTCGGTTTCAAGCCCAGAATAACCATGAGCAAAAATAAGGATGGAGAGATCTTAAGTACCAAAGAATCAGTTCTAATTAGATGGCGTGAACACTTTCAAGAACTGCTAGCTCGAGATGAGGAGCAACCCCTTACAGAAAACACGGAACTAGCAGAAGAACTAGCGGGAGACATGCCTACATTAGAAGACGTACAAGACGCAGTGAAAAAGCTAAAAAACAACAAATCTCCGGGCAAAGATAACATCGTAGCAGAGCTATTGAAACAAGGAGGTGAAAACGTAATATTAAGCCTGCATGAAATCGTAACACTAATATGGACCCAGAAACGAATACCATCGGAATGGAGCGAGGGCATTGTGTGCCCTATACACAAAAAAGGAGATCAGCTAAACTGCCGTAATTATAGAGGTATCACGCTATTGAACGTAGCATATAAAGTATTATCAAATATTTTATACGTTAAACTGCAGCCTTACGCAGAAGCAGCTCTGGGAAACGATCAAAGCGGTTTCCGCCCCGGAAGATCCACCACAGACCATATTTTCACCCTTAGGCAGGTCCTGGAAAAGGCAAATGAATTTAATATTACCATACATTCGCTATTCATAGACTTCAGAAACGCGTATGATAAAATAAAACGTGAAGAATTATATAAAGCTATGGAGTATTTAAGATTTCCCAAACACCTCGTAGATTTGACCAAAATGACAATGAAAGAGGTTATATGCAGAATAAGAATTGAAGGAGAGCTGTCAGAACCATTCAACGCCACAGTAGGACTAAGACAAGGAGATGCCCTGTCGTGCTTACTATTTAACGTAGCTATGGAAAAAGTGATAAGAGACGCAGGAATTAACACCGCGGGCAGTATTTTCAACAAGTCGGTACAACTGTTGGCATACGCTGACGACATCGTAATACTAGCCAGATCCAGCATAGCAATGAAAGAAGCCTTCATATTGCTAGAAAGAGCAGCAAAGAAATTCGGACTAGCAATTAATGAAGAGAAAACGAAATATATGTGCATCTCTAAAAGACGGAATGATCGCCAGAATATGACCATTGATACATATAACATCGAAAGTGTAAAAGAATTTATATACTTAGGGACGCTAATCTCAAAAGATAACGACACGACGGCAGAAGTCATAAGGAGATTGGCGCTGGGAAATAGATGCTATTTTGGGCTACGTAAACACTTCTTAACAAGGAACATATCAAGGAGGACTAAAGTTAAACTATACAGAACCCTTATAAGGCCAATACTACTGTATGGATCCGAAACCTGGACACTAAGAAGTAATGAAGAACACCTCCTGGGGTGCTTTGAAAGAAAAATCCTGCGCACAATATATGGAGGAGTAAATGAAAATGGTGTTTGGAGGAGAAGATACAATCACGAATTGTATCAGTTGTATAAAGATCCGAACATCATAAAAACTATAAAAATTATCAGAATTCGATGGGCAGGACATGTTGAACGTAGCAGTGATGACAGCATAACAAAAATTATTATGAACAAGAGACCAGACGGACACAGAGGCACAGGACGTCCAAAAAAGAGATATACAGATAGCGTAGAGGAGGATCTACGAACCCTAGGTATAAGAAATTGGAGACCCCAAGCCAGGGACAGACAGTTCTGGAGGAGGATGTTGCAGGAAGCCAAGGCCAATAACAGGCTGTGGAGCTATTTATGATGAGTACCACTACCAAGGTAAGAGTTGTGTTCGATGCGTCAGCAAAAACATCGAATGGCCACTCGTTGAATGAGTTTTTGTTACCTGGTCCATCAATCCAACCCAAGTTGTTCTGTACCCTACTAAAGTGGAGGAAACATAGGATTGCTGTCCATGCAGATATTGAGAAAATGTATCGGATGGTTCAGGTGTCACCAGAACATAGAACGTATCAACGAATCCTCTGGCGACATCCAACACAAGGCAACGTACAAGATTACATGCTGACAACAGCAACCTTTGGAACGACAGCTGCTCCTTACTTGGCGATTCGGACACTGAACCAACTGGCCATGGATGAGAAGCAGAAATTTCCGTCTGCATCCAAGGTAACGGAGACTGATTTTTATGTCGACGACTTGTTGACAGGCACGGACGAGGTCGGCGAGGCCCTTGACCTACAAAGCCAACTACTCACAATGCTTAAGTCAGGTGGATTCAATCTGAGGAAATGGAGCAGTAACGAGAAACAAGTACTCGAACAGTTACCAATAGATTTTAGAGAACATAAGGATTTGGTGACATTTTCTGAGGCAAGGGCAATAAAGACTCTTGGGGTCCCGTGGCAACCGGGCACTGATCAGTTCTTTTTTCAATTCAAGCGGCATAAAGGACATAGCAGCACAACTAAACGAACAATATTGTCAGACGTGGCGTCATTATATGACCCCCTTGGTTTGTTACATCCAGTAATCATCGTTGCGAAAATGTTAATGCAGAATTTATGGCTAAGAGGGTGTTCCAACAAGTGCCAGAAGGGACCAACAAGTGCCAGAACAGATAGCGAAAGAGTGGGAAAACTACAAGGATGATTTGCAGAACATAAACAAATTTACAATTCCGAGGTGGAGCCACTATTCCCCACAATACGACATGCAAATCCATGGTTTCTGTGATGCGTCAATGAGAGCAATTGCTGCAGTAATATATTTGCGGGTCACAGACAACAAGGGCAACACCACGTCAACGCTATTAACATCACGAACAAAGGTCACACCCATCAAACCAGTGACGATACCCCGTTTGGAACTCAACAGTGCTCTACTCCTAGCACGATTGTTGAAAGAGACCATCTCAAGTATGGACCTTCAAGAAACTCCATTAATTGCATGGACCGACTCAACCATCGCGCTCCAATGGATTCGACAACATGCGTCGAATTGGAAAACATATGTGGCGAATCGAGTCGTGCAAAATCAGGAACTTGTGAAGTATGACCGGTGGCGACATGTTCCAACGCAATGGAATCCTGCCGATCTCGCAAGCAGAGGAACTACGGCAAGCGCATTGATAGACAACCACCTGTGGCTCCACGGTCCACTGTGGCTTAGAGAATCACCAGAAGAATGGCCAACAATGGGCATAGGCAACGATGAAACAACGTTAGAGGCCAAGGAACACATAACGGTTCTGGTAAACACGAGTAAAGACGAAATATTGCTCCGGTATTCATCATTTACCCGGACAGTCCGGATAGTAGCAATGTTGCTACGCTTTATCAGTAACCTGCGGGATCCGGTCAACAAACAAACGCAAGCAATGACCACCGCAGAGTTGGCTCAGGCAGAAAGAACAATATTAAGGCGAGTCCAACAAGGCGCATTCTGTTCAGAGCTACAAAGCCTTCGAAACAACAACCGACTATTGTCAAGTAGCAAGTTACTTACTCTAAATGCATTTGTTGACGAACATGGTCTAATCAGGGTAGGTGGACGTTTGAAGAACGCTGCAATTCCTTATACACAAAAACATCCAATTGTATTACCCAGAGACCATCATGCAACAAATCTAATTATCGACAAAACCCACCATGACACGTTACACGGTGGTACATCTTTAGTGTTAGCAACCACAAGGAACAAGTATTGGATTTTAGATGGAAGGAGATGCATTAGCTCCAGAATCCAGAAGTGTGTTACCTGCACCAGATATCGGCAGTCCACAACCCACCAACTAATGGGAAACCTACCGCAATGTAGGACTACGATGGCAAAGGCCTTTACACATACAGGAGTCGATTATGCAGGCCCGTTCAACATAGAATTGCCTGCGACAATCCAATTTCCAGAAAACAGCTGATGGCCCTTGCCCTTAGAGCCGGACGATCAGCTTCCTATTGTGTGATAAACTTAACGTAACCCGCGAGTAAGCCTCTACTCGCTAGTAGGAAATAAGTAACAAATTACTAAATTATTAGATTACACTCATTCACAAAATCCGCAAGCGAAGAAGAAAAAACATTTAGCGATAATATTTTTGTTAGCAGGAATCCAGAATGCGGCATCAGATTGCATCATGGCTAATTTTAGTTAAGGCCCTACTATCATAGCTCGTAACGTTATATTCGTAGTACTCCCACTTTGCTTTGTACTCACACGTCCGCTTATCAGCGTCTTACTTATAATTTTTCTTTTATATTTTATATTTTTTATTTTGTAACATTTTTTTTTATTTTATATATTGTAACGTCATCATTCAGGCATTCGCTGTAAGATAGATAGAAGAAGCTGATTTGATTATTATTTTTGTGTGTAAAAAAATAAAATCAGCCAAACATCGAAACGCCAAGATACATAAAGGATATGTCTGCGTATTCGTCTGCATATCAACGAAAGCGGTACACATCGAATTAGCCTCTGATCTAACGTCGGAATCACTCGACATTCGCGACATTTATTCAGATTGCGGTACGAACTTCGTAGGCGGTAGAAGGTTGCTGGAGAAGGAATTGAGCCAAGCCATAAAGGAATCCAGTCCAGCTCTTGGAAGATGTTTAGCAGACTTATCCATAAACTGGTATTTCAATCCACCAGCAGCCCCACATTTTGGAGGTCTTTGGGAGGCCGGGGTGAAATCGATCAAATACCACCTCAAGAGAACCATGGGAAGCTCTATCAACACATTTGAAGAATTCACAACCGTTCTCAACCAAATTGAAGCATGTTTAAATTCTAGACCAATCGGGTACATATGCAACAAGGCGGAGGACCCACTTATTCTGACTCCTGGTAATTTCCTTATTGGTCAATCGTTATTAGTATTGCCAGAACCAGAAGCAAGTGCCGGCGACACCGCATTCAACCCAAGATGGCAGCACACTAAGAGCATGATGAAGCAATTTTGGAATAAGTGGTCAAAGGATTACTTGAATCAACTTCAGCAGAGGCCCAAATGGCAAAGACAACAGACCAATCTGCAAGTAGGACAAGTAGTTTTGGTGAAAGGCGGCACGACACCTCCAGCGGTGTGGCCTCTCGGAGTAATAGAAGAAGTATTCCCCGGGAACGATGGGCTAACACGAGTAGTACAAGTTCGCACTAACATGGGTCAATTCAAAAGAGCAATCACGAAACTGTGCCCTCTACCAATACAACACTAAGTCTACACGACCAACACGGGACATCAGTCCAACACATTGTTAATTAATCTAAATTCACAGTAACCCACTACCATACTAAAGATGGGAAATCGCTACGAATGCGAGGATGAAGGCTACTGGGACCACTGGAATAGCTATTGTATATTGATGAAGAGATCGCGTTATCTCCTCCACCAGGGGATGGTTCGACGAGTCCTCCCAATCAATCACCACAAAGCTCAGCAGTCAAGGCAGAGTACCCGCGGGCGATACCTGAACAGACCAGGTATACGAAGTCAGATGTAGACAACCCAGCCAATATTAACGGAAGAGGCATCTCATCATTGCTGATCCTACGACCGACGAGCACACTGACGGAACTCAAGGCGAGGGAGAACAATGATTTCCAACGGTTTGTGACTAGGGAAGGGATTGACATTTTCCTCCCAAAGCTAGTAATAAACAAGTTGGACATCGGGAAGATACAACGCCGAAGAAGAAGGGAGCAAACAATCAACCTTCCAGGACGCTACCAAGCTAAAGTTAAGGTCAAGGTTAATGGAGAAATTCACTTCCATCATTACCGCAGACGAGGCGTATCCAAAGAGAGAAAATTGTTGATCAGAATCGATCAACGCGGGGGAGTATGTTCAGGCACTGGCCAGAATGTATAGAAAGTCATCCAGAATCCAGTAGGCGGCGACAGTGGCCACTGTGCAATTATTGTCAAATATATTCATCGAAAAGTGCAAGAAGGCGGCGACTGGTTTTTCAGGGTATAAAAGGCCGGCCGGAACGTGGGAACTTCACTCGTTGATCAAGTGTGGAAGATTCAACATCCCGCCAGATCATCACAACACCGATTTCAAGTCATCACGAATTTTCCAATTTTCACCGTTTGTTTTGTTCGTTGGTATTAATAAAGATTTGCGTTAATTAATTAAAGGTATGAGGTATTTTTGTTTAACCACACACATGTACACACACGTTTTAAAGCAGTATATGCGGCATATACATGTCTGGTATAGACATCATGCCCAGTATATTGCGTTCCCTTATTATTTTCAGGGCCACACAGCGTCATGTAGTTTTTCTTTTAAGGTTTCGATCAGGAAGAAACAATAAACCTCTTTCCGTCTACTCATGTCCAACAACCATAAGTCTCCAAACATTACGGCCATCCTTTTTTTGTTGTTCTCTTGGTTCTCGAAGGTTGTCTGTCAGCGTAGTGATCACTGATTCTGGAAAGTGTCACATTTCGCACGATATCATATAAATTGCCAATCTATCGTTTTCATCCGCTACACTAGACCCCTCAACTAAACATTTTTTGGTGGTTCCATCCAGGATTGGTAATCTATTTTATCGACGAAATCAATTTCCAAAATGAGTTCACTAAAGAAGGCAATGCTGCGAGAGCAAGCACAGAGAGTGCGAATTGAGAAGTATATTGAAACCGCCAAGAAAACTGCCACCGCAAAACGAACAAAGGCATTTTACGAAGTAAGACTGGAAGAAATGAAACAATTATGGGTGGACTACAAGGACGCCGATCAACTATTAATGGATGCGTATATATGTGACGAGTCGGACTCCACAGCAGCACCTGAAGACACATACCTGCAGATAGAATCGAGATATTCTGATTATCGGAGTGAACTGCCGGAAGGTTTCAGGAAATTTCCTGGAACAGAACCTCAGCCAAGTCAACTCACAACGAATCCAATGATTCGAACGGAGACATGTTTACCGAAAATACAGTTGCCTAAGTTTGATGGTAATTACGATTCATGGTTTTCCTTCCATGATCTATTCGTGTCGCTGATTCACAGCAACGCGCAACTGAGCGCAGTACAAAAGTTGTATCACCTGAAATCGTGTTTAAGTGGCGATGCTGAACAACTGCTGCGGCACATACCAGTCACGAATGACAACTATGAAGTTTCATGGAACAAGATTAAGGAACGGTATGAAAATAAGAGGATTCTAGTGAACCATTATTTAAAAACGCTGCTGAACCAACCAAAAATAACCACGGAAACGTCTACCAGTCTAAAAACATTCATATCAACAACGGATGATTGTTTACAACAAATTACGAATTTGAGGATTGACATAGAGTCATGGGATCTCCTACTGATACATATCCTGATCTCAAAGCTTCCGTTTGTTACGATGAAGATGTGGAAGGAAGAACAAGGCGAATCACGAACGCTTCCTACTTATAAGGCTTTCCATGCGTTCTTGACGAAAAGACACAAGGTACTTGAGTCCATCGCTGACATTCTGTCAACAACTCAGCAGCCACAACTAGCGCGGACAAAACCCACTACAAGGGTTCACCACACATTTTAGGGGAATCAATGTCCAGTTTGTCAGGAAGACCACTGGCTTCAGCGATGCCCTAAATACATTAGTATGGACACAATGGCAAGACGAAGGGTAGTTAGGACCACGGGTCACTGCTACAATTGCTTGTAGAAAGACCATATGCCAACTCAATGTAAAAGCAAATTCAGATGCTTGAAGTGCAAGGAAAAGCATCATACGACCTTACACGAAGAGACGCAGAGTAGGAAGTCCTATTCGGATCCAACCCAACAACAACCAAGGGACGTCAGCACAACGACGTCACAGCACCAAGCAAATCAAGGACCGACCGATGCACCTGTAGCGTCAAATCAACGAACTACACACAAGGCCCACAGCGCTGGTGGTTCAAACGATGTACAAGCGTTCATCGCGAGGAAAGGATCACACACATTGCTGTCAACAGCCTTGGTACTTACAAGGGGAAGCAACGGACGACAACATACGATCAGATGTCTAGTGGATCCGGGTTCAGAGTTATCCTTCATGACACAGAGCACATGTAAGAAGCTAGGGTTGACCTGTAAGTCTGCAGTTGTCAATATACATGATCTCAACACAATTCCCATAGGAACATCAACGAAACAAACCAGGATTATTCTGGAAGCAACGACTGCGAATAAATTTCAGATGTCACAAACGTTTCTAGTGGTTAACAAGATAACCGAAAGTTTACCAAGGACGGTAATCTCAACTCAGGAGTACGATCATCTGCATGGTCTAGAACTGGCAGACCCAGGATTTTGGAAACCTGGCAACATTGATGCCTTACTTGGTGCTGATGCTTACGCCAGGATAGTTCAAGATGGTGTCCGTCGAGGCTCAGAATCCAGCCCTGCAGCAATCAATACAAGTTTTGGATGGGTAGTAGTTGGATCCACACGCGAGACTCCAAGGACTACAGCCAACAGCTTCACAATCCAAATCACGAACGAGGATCTCAGTCATCAACTGAAACAGTTCTGGGAAGAAGAGGAGATCACCGCACCACCAATCCTAAGTCAAGAGGAACAAGAATGCTCTGACTATTATACGAGAACCCACAAACGATTAAAGAATGGGCAATATCAAGTCAACCTCCCATTCAGACATAATGAGGAACCCAAGTTAGGGAACTCACGTGGGCTGGCTCTAAAACGGCTTTATTGTGTTGAAAGACGGCTCAATAGCAATCCTCAACTAAGGAAAGACTATGAAGCCTGTTTACAAGAATACATACAGCTGGGGCACATGGTGGAAACAAAGCCGCCCACCGACGGCGAAGCGAACTATTACATCCCACATCATGCGGTAATAAAGGAGAGTAGTACCACTACCAAGGTAAGAGTTGTGTTCAATGCGTCAGCAAAAACATCGAATGGCCACTCGTTGAATGAGTTTTTGTTACCTGGTCCATCAATCCAACCCAAGTTGTTCTGCACCCTACTAAAGTGGAGGAAACATAGGATTGCTGTCCATGCTGATATGTATCGGATGGTTCAGGTGTCACCAGAACATAGAACGTATCAACGAATCCTCTGGCGACATCCAACACAAGGCAACGTACAAGATTACATGCTGACAACAGCAACCTTTGGAACGACAGCTGCTCCTTACTTGGCGATTCGGACACTGAACCAACTGGCCATGGATGAGAAGCAGAAATTTCCGTCTGCATCCAAGGTAACGGAGACTGATTATTATGTCGACGACTTGTTGACAGGCACGGACGAGGTCGGCGAGGCCCTTGACCTACAAAGCCAACTACTCACAATGCTTAAGCCAGGTGGATTCAATCTGAGGAAATAGAGCAGTAACGAGAAACAAGTACTCGAACAGTTACCAATAGTTTTTAGAGAACATAAGGATTTGGTGACATTTTCTGAGGCAAGGGCAATAAAGACTCTTGGGGTCCAGTGGCAACCGGGCACTGATCAGTTCTTTTTTCAATTCAAGCGGCATAAAGAACATAGCAGCACAACTAAACGAACAATATTGTCAGACGTGGCGTCATTATATGACCCCCTTGGTTTGTTACAACCAGTAATCATCGTTGCGAAAATGTTAATGCAGAATTTATGGCTAACAGGGTGTTCATGGGACCAACAAGTGCCAGAACAGATAGCGAAAGAGTGGGAAAACTACAAGGATGATTTGCAGAACATAAACAAATTTACAATTCCGAGGTGGATCCACTATTCCCCACAATACGACATGCAAATCCATGGTTTCTGTGATGCGTCAATGAGAGCAATTGCTGCAGTAATATATTTGCGGGTCACAGACAACCAGGGCAACACCACGTCAACACTATTAACATCACGAACAAAGGTCACACCCATCAAACCAGTGACGATACCCCGTTTGGAACTCAACAGTGCTCTACTCCTAGCACGATTGTTGAAAGAGACCATCTCAAGTATGGACCTTCAAGAAACTCCATTAATTGCATGGACCGACTCAACCATCGCGCTCCAATGGATTCGACAACATGCGTCGAATTGGAAAACATATGTGGCGAATCGAGTCGTGCAAATTCAGGAACTTGTGAAGTATGGCCGGTGGCGACATGTTCCAACGCAATGGAATCCTGCCGATCTCGCAAGCAGAGGAACTACGGCAAGCGCATTGATAGACAACCACCTGTGGCTCCACGGTCCACTCTGGCTTAGAGAATCACCAGAAGAATGGCCAACAATGGGCATAGGCAACGATGAAACAACGTTAGAGGCCAAGGAACACATAACGGTTCTGGTAAACACGAGTAAAGACGAAATATTGCTCCGGTATTCATCATTTACCCGGACAGTCCGGATAGTAGCAATGTTGCTACGCTTTATCAGTAACCTGCGGGATCCGGTCAACAAACAAACGCAAGCAATGACCACCGCAGAGTTGGCTCAGGCAGAAAGAACAATATTAAGGCGAGTCCAACAAGGCGCATTCTGTTCAGAGCTACAAAGCCTTCGAAACAACAACCGACTATTGTCAAGTAGCAAGTTACTTACTCTAAATCCATTTGTTGACGAACATGGTCTAATCAGGGTAGGTTTGAAGAACGCTGCAATTCCTTATACACAAAAACATCGAATTGTATTACCCAGAGACCATCATGCAACAAATCTAATTGTCGACAAAACCCACCATGACACGTTACACGGTGGTACATCTTTAGTGTTAGCAATCACAAGGAACAAGTATTGGATTTTAGATGGAAGGAGATGCATTAGCTCCAGAATCCACGAGTGTGTTACCTGCACCAGATATCGGCAGTCCACAACCCACCAACTATTGGGAAACCTACCGCAATGTAGGACTACGATGGCAAAAGCCTTTACACATACAGGAGTCGATTATGCAGGCCCGTTCAAAATAAAATCAGCCAAACATCGAAACGCCAAGATACATAAAGGATATGTGTGCGTATTCGTCTGCATGGCAACGAAAGCGGTACACATCGAATTAGCCTCTGATCTAACGTCGGAATCATTCATTGCCGCGTTCAAAGGGTTCATTTCCAGAAGAGGCAAATGCAGCGACATTTATTCAGATTGCGGTACCAACTTCGTAGGCGGTAGAAGGTTGCTGGAGAAGGAATTGAGCCAAGCCATAAAGGAATCCAGTCCAGCTCTTGGAAGATGTTTAGCAGACTTATCCATAAACTGGCATTTCAATCCACCAGCAGCCCCACATTTTGGAGGTCTTTGGGAGGCCGGGGTGAAATCGATCAAATACCACCTCAAGAGAACCATGGGAAACTCTATCAACACATTTGAAGAATTCACAACCGTTCTCAACCAAATTGAAGCATGTTTAAATTCTAGACCAATCGGGTACATATGCAACAAGGCGGAGGACCCACTTATTCTGACTCCTGGTCATTTCCTTATTGGTCAATCGTTATTAGTATTGCCAGAACCAGAAGCAAGTGCCGGCGACACCGCATTCAACCCAAGATGGCAGCACACTAAGAGCATGATGAAGCAATTTTGGAATAAGTGGTCAAAGGATTACTTGAATCAACTTCAGCAGAGGCCCAAATGGCAAAGACAACAGACCAATCTGCAAGTAGGACAAGTAGTTTTGGTGAAAGGCGGCACGACACCTCCAGCGGTGTGGCCTCTCGGAGTAATAGAAGAAGTATTCCCCGGGAACGATGGGCTAACACGAGTAGTACAAGTTCGCACTAACATGGGTCAATTCAAAAGACCAATCACGAAACTGTGCCCTCTACCAATACAACACTAAGTCTACACGACCAACACGGGACATCAGTCCAACACATTGTTAATTAATCTAAATTCACAGTAACCCACTACCATACTAAAGATGGGAAATCGCTACGAATGCGAGGATGAAGGCTACTGGGACCACTGGGATAGCTATTTGTATATTGATGAAGAGGTCGCGTTATCTCCTCCACCAGTGGATGGTTCGACGAGTCCTCCCAATCAATCACCACAAAGCTCAGCAGTCAAGGCAGAGTACCCGCGGGCGATACCTGAACAGACCAGATATACGAAGTCAGATGTAGACAACCCAGCCAATATCAACGGAAGAGGTATCTCATCATTGCTGATCCTACGACCGACGAGCACACTGACGGAACTCAAGGCGAGGGAGAACAATGATTTCCAACGGTTTGTGACGAGGGAAGGGATTGACATTTTCCTCCCAAAGCTAGTCATAAACAAGTTGGACATCGGGAAGATACAACGCCGAAGAAGAAGGGAGCAAACAATCAACCTTCCAGGACGCTACCAAGCTAAAGTTAAGGTCATGGTTAATGGAGAAATTCACTTCCATCATTACCGCAGACGAGGCGTATCCAAAGAGAGAAAATTGTTGATCAGTATCGATCAACGCGGGGAGTATGTTCAGGCACTGGCCAGAATGTATAGAAAGTCATCCAGAATCCAGTAGGCGGCGACAGTGGCCACTGTGCAATTATTGTCAAATATATTCATCGAAAAGTGCAAGAAGGCGGCGACTGGTTTTTCAGGGTATAAAAGGCCGGCCGGAACGTGGGAACTTCACTCGTTGATCAAGTGTGGAAGATTCAACATCCCGCCAGATCATCACAACACCGATTTCAAGTCATCGCGAATTTTCCAATTTTCACCGTTTGTTTTGTTCGTTGGTATTAATAAAGATTTGCGTTAATTAATTAAAGGTATGAGGTATTTTTGTTTAACCACACGCATGTACACACACACGTTTTAAAGCAGTATATGCGGCATCAGAGCCGGATTAAGGATGTGGAGGCCCCTAGGCGGAACTTGTGGTGCGGGCCCCTTCCCAAAAAAAATTTGAAACCATTTACCTTGGCAGTAGAAAGAGAACAATATTTTAATGGTTTCAAATTAAATTTCTATACATTCGCTAGTACCTTCTTCAGTAGTAACACATTGGACTTGCGTAATAAAAAGAACTGTGGTATAAACCTGGAGAGAGACGTCATCTACAGGAAGTTCGGAAACCTGCACTTGGACATTGCTCGGGTCATCCTGACTTGTCACACTCAAAAAACTGCTACATTGACCTAGGGTATCACACCAGGGGAGACAATATGAGTTTTGGACAATTGAACCCCCCGTCGACCGAGCAGGTTTGTTTAGGTTTGGTTGTATTTTTATTAACTCCTGCGCCAATTTCCATTTGACCGAGATCATTCTGATCGGATAAACAAACGAGGGATATTTCAAGAGCACTCTGTCGGATGGAACGCCTTAAGCAAGGCCGTTGGTTTTCTGTCGAGAAAGTAAAGCAAGAAAAATGAAACAAAGTGAAAAGAAAATAATGATCTGTAACTCTGAACCTATTTATTTTAGCTTGGCCGTTGATCAAGATTACGAAAATATGATTAAAAATTGAAGAATTCTGCTACCAGGGCAAAGTATCTTTATGTTATAGTACTCTGGAAATGGAACTAGTACACGAGTTTTCCAAAGAGATTCTCTTGGATATGCACTCTACGCGTACGACAATGGGAAGGAAACTATGTATACAAAAAAACCTCATGCATCTGTAGTCTGACAGTCATCAACAAGATCCTCTAGCCTCTGAAGTTACTCCAAACCACTGTATAAGAACAGAACTCTCACTTAACTTTTGTGTGTCAAATAATAGACAATTTGGAGAAGTCTAGCTTCAACACAGCTATTCACTACAACAGAACAAGAGATTTTGTTTCTTATTTGTTTAGACAAGCGAGACTCACACCACCTATCCTCGGGGGGAGCTGAATTACTTCTCGTCGTCGTTGCGCTATAGAAGCTAGTTATGTACAAATCGGAATCGGACTCCAAATCCAATTCATCTCAGAAATATGACTCCGCGTGGCATGGCGTGAGAAAATTCATTTCCATGACACAGATTTCGGAGAAGCCAGACGCTGACCTGGCACAGTATGATAACAATTAAAAAAGAGTACATGACTTGTCCCCACTTGAATGATCAACGGCAAGCAGTCCTAATCGCGACGCCGCGGAGTAATGTCCAACATTTTATATCTTGATTAAACAGTTCGTTCTTTAAAAATAAAAGTATTTTCGTTAATTTTAAAAGGAGTGTTTCATTTATTTTGGTTCCGTGAGTGTTTTTTCGGAACATATATTTTTTTTGATTTCAACCCCGCTCAACCACGTAACTAGCTATCTAATGAAGGTTAGAACACAAATTCGCGCGACACGTACTTATTGCATCCACCCTACGACGGAAAAAGCATGGCCCGTTGGGCTCTATGGACAGCGAGAGGAAAAGTACAACACGATGCGGATAACTACACTAGTATTTCTTCAGCAGCAGCCGAATCGGTTTTACAACTTAATCTAGGTCTACACTGATATTCTTCCATCGCGAGTAACTTTCTTGTCTTTACACGGACATATCTGTGTGCGTGTCGATAATTATACTTGCTACCCCCGGGCAGGCGCGGATTCAAGGGGGGGTCACGGGGGTCATGACCCCCCCCCCCAAAAGCTGTGCCGCAGCCAAACAATTGAGAGGCCCTGTGCAAAAATTCAGCGAGAGGCCCCAGAGAGTCCAAAAAAAATTTTCGCTCGCTTCGCTCGCATATTACCCGTACCCGTCACAGAACTATGACCCATATGCTGATTTCTGTTCGTACTCATTTCTGTGGCCCATTCGATGAAGTAAAAATGCAAATAATGAATTCAAATGATTTTTATTGCCAAAACAATTTTTCGCTCGCGAGGCCCCAACACACCGGGCCCTGTGCAGTTGCACACATGCCAGCAGCGGCACTGCTAAAAAGCGCTCGCTGTTTAAAAAACAAAATTGAGCCAACTCAAAAAACAAAAACAAAAAATAATCAAACGCATAAAACCGACCCAACTTTTTTGCAAATTAAAAAACAACCTTAAAATTGACCTTCAAGGTCAACAGCAGATTTAGTCCAGGAGGGATAGAAAAAAAGTTAAAATAAATCTACCCTGCGATTTTTGGACGCTATAATTAAGAGAAAAATCGTAGGAATTTCGAGCGTTTCCATATATGCCTGACAGGAAAAAATTTTGATTTCTCTTCTAATGAATAGAAATCCACACCATATTTCACTTCCCCTTCGCTTAAAGGTGTTTTTTCTGAAAATCAAGAAAAGTGCCTGTTTTCAAACGCGTTTATGAGGTATTAAATCGAACCTCACCAACTTTTCATGAAAATGGGTTGGTAGAGTAACTCTTCGAGAATAAATAGGGCTTTTCAAAATAACTCTGGCACCACCGTGGGCCTTGTTCAAACTTTTTTCCTGAAACGGCTGTTTTTACATTTTTGAGATTTATGCTAAAAGTTATAATTATTTTTTGTAGGTAAGCACTAACAGAAGCCACAATTTCAGCCCTGAAACAAGGCTCTACGATAATTATAGTCCCTGTAATTAAATGTCAAAAAATTGCCATATTTCGTGGTTTTTATTTTTTTTGCATAAACCTGTTGACCGGTTTCAATTGTCCAAAACTCATAATTTTCGTCTTTTTAAGCGCTATTACGTACTATTTTTTGTTCTTTGTTTTCGCACCTAAAACGTTGAAAAACGTTTTTTCGCTACCATTATTAGCTTTTTTCCACCTGTTTTCCTGGACCGATTTTTTCCAAAACACATAGAATTCCTACGATTTTTCTCTTAATTATAGAGTCGAAAAATCGCAGGGTAGATTTATTTCAACTTTTAAATACTTTTCCGCTATCTCTCCTGGACTAATTGATCTAAACTCTTTCTATATGTTTTGATTTGCAAATCTGAAGTTAGCTGCACTCACAAGAAAAGGCGCGTCTTCCTCAAAAACACATTAGGGCACGTTTTCGTAGGGCACGTTTGTTTTTAATCCACCAGAAAATTCGGTTAGTTTTGTTCGTTTTGTTAATTTTGCTTTTGTTTTTTAAGTAGTAAAATTTTTTTTCGCCACTCTTAATTCCGTGACCCCCCCCCAAAACAAAATTCTAGATCCGCGCCTGCCCCCGGGTAAGAAAGAGTTAACAGAAGCACATCGTGTATGGGCTAAGTTTTCACGCCGAAATTATCTGGTGAACATGAAACTACACCATCCTCGTGTAATTTCTATACCTCTCTCGTGAAAAACTGGTTCTGCTGCTGCTGAAGGAATAAGTGTAGATTAGGCCAATGAGGGTATCTACACTGGGATTCTTTCAACTGTTACCGAGCCAATTGTACAACATAATCTAGGTCTACACTGGTATTATATTCCTTCATCACGAGTAACTTTCTCTCACGGAGATATCTATGTGTGTGCCTATAATTAGTGAACATCAGAGCGCGTAAGCAGAAGCACATTATGTACATACACATCTGTTAAGTTTTCACTCCAAAAATTTCTGCTGGTGATGTTACTACACTTCCCTCTTGCTCTTTCTATACCTCTCTCCTATAAAACGGGCTCGGTAACAGTTGAAGAAGTAGTGTAGATAGCCTCAATGCGATGATGATAAAATTATGTATAATATGTAATACTGCATCGGTAATCAGCCCGGACCGCCGAATGAAAATGTTTAGGAGGCAGAAATACAGGAAGGGTTCAATGGCTGACATACACTTTTTCGCCTCGATTCTTCAAATGACGAAAAGTTCGTTGTTTAACATTATTCATTATTCTACGATCTGATCGTACCGTACACTATGTGAAAACGAAACGATACGTCTTTTATAAATTCGCATCCCCTAATTGGCTGAAATAGCAACTTCTTGCCAAGCTTCTTCCATAGTTTGAAATAGCTCGAGTTGTAAATATGTTTGGAAGTAAGAATTTTTATCATCATTTTCAATAGAAAAATAATCTATGCGCCTCCGGTTGTTGTGTAAATAAAAATGCACGGGGCCGGTAAATGACCCGTGCAAAATATTAAAAATGCAACCCGAAACGCCAAAGGAAATTGGCAACAAGAAATTAGCGCAATTTGTCTTGCGAAAGAAATTAAAACCTTCATAAGCAAATTGCGCAAGTTTCGGGGCAATGGAAAGAAAAGCCGACGGGTGCGTTTTTCCGGCCGGCGCCCTCAACCTTGGGTGAAAGACCAGCAGCTGACTTTTGCCCCAAGGTTGATAGCCCGGTAGAAATTCGCAACGGCGGGTTTTCTTGAAAAAAAGTTTTTGAAGCCAAGATCGATCGATTGATCGACCAGAGAGTATTGTTCTAATCGTCACCGCCAGCGGGTGGTTTTAAGAGAGTGAGTGATAAAAATTACGCGAGGGTTGTCGGTAGTGTGATTGCGTAGCTTTTTTAAACCGTGTCCGTTAGTTGATCGTTATTAAGTAGATACATTGTAAAAATACTGGGTGTACATAGTTTGTTTAACTCAATTTGTAATTAAGTGTTACGTTTACCGCAAAATTTGTTAAGTTACGGGTAAAGTTGTCAATTAATAAACATCAAACGTGCTAGATATTGTTACATTGTAGAAATACTGGGTGTTCCTAGTTTGTTTAACTCAATTTTTAATTTAGTGTTAAGTTTACCGCAAAGTTGTGAGTTATTAAATATAAACGTGCTAGATGCTTTGATACATTGCAGAAATAATTTGTGTTCGTAGTTTGTTCAACTTAACTTTTAATTTTAGTGTTAAGTTTACCGCAAAGTTGTGAGTTATTAAATATAAACGTGCTAGATGCTTTGATACATTGCAGAAATAATTTGTGTTCGTAATTTGTTCAACTTAACTTTTAATTTTAGTGTTAAGTTTCCCGCAAAGTTGTCATTTATTAAAATTTTGAATAAAGAACCAAAATCGTAAAAGAATTTCCTTTTACAAAAAATTGTGACTTGGAAATCGTATTCTTATTCCAGTTAAAAGTATTTTGACAGTTTCACATAAAAAATATAATTTGTGCGCTTTAAACGTAAAGTGAATATTTTGAAAGAAACCACGCAGTTTATGGACGTCTCTACTTAGAGTTCCTGAAAACAGTGTTCAATCATCAGAATCAACTCTGCATTTTCAACCAGACATATACAACAAAGAGTAAGTAGGAACAGACGTTCGGATGGTAGACACGGAAATCTGTGTATAGTAAGATAAATATATACAGGTAAACTACAAATATAACAGACCTATACAACAATTCCACAAAAAAATATACAACAATTGGCGCAGCCGGTAGGATCTGGGTGCGCTAATAATAAAAAATCGCTAACACTGCTGGTCAAGGCACACTAGACCGTTTGCCCAAGGTTGAGCCTAACTTGGGGGCAGCGTCAGCGGTTGCAAAAGTGCAGCAAATCCTAGATCCTACAAAGAACCATCGCTCGGGGTGTTCAACAAAGTGCCTCTGTTCCAGGCGAACAAGCATACACCCCCCTAAGTAACTTCATCGAGGGAATTTTGTGGGCTTCATCCGTGCCCAGGAAACGCCCTATGTCAGAGGGCCAACCGGGGGACAACCACCACTCAGAAACCCCCACACCGAGGGATCATCAACCAACAGCAGGCCCTTCAACAGCGTCAGGGCCCAACGACACCAACTCACCATTCAACAAGGCAGGCGAAGCAGCAACCAACATCCCAGCCGCATCAGACCTCGCAGCAGTACAAGAATCCAGCAATACCCCATCAGAACGCCTGATAATCCAGCGAGGGAACACATCCACGCCGACGACTTCAACTCCAACAGAGACACCCCAGATCTCCCCCCGAATATTGAGGAGCGGAAAAGTAGTGGAAAAGGGAGTCAAGCAAGTAGGTCCTAGTTTAAGTTTAGATCAAATATTGCAGAGAGCGCTCGAGACAGGTGATATAAATATCTCCGTGTGTCAGGCAGTGGAACGAGAGACAAATAAAATTCGTAAACGCCGCCTGACACAAGTAGAGAAATTAAAACAAAGTACCCTCCAATTTAGGGAGGATTTAGCTAAATTTAAATCCCTCGAGCGCCCTCTTACTGGCGAAGGGACAAACGTAGAAAATTTTAATGATAAGTTAGAACATTTAAATAATAGTGAAGAAAATTGTAAGACCAACAACGACACACGCTCGATCACTACCCCACCCGCGTTTACCGCCGACCTCACCGAAGACCTACTAACTTGGATAAGTGTGTCCCTCACGGAATCTGAGAAGGACAACCTTACCCTAAATAAAACCGAAAGAAACGGTATCACGGAAGAGGAGAAGAAACCCCTGTTTAAATTAGCCATGGCAGACGCTTACATTAAAGTCGCCAAGCTAACCTCCCAGTTAGTACCAATATTCTCTGGTGGGCATAGCCCAACCCTAGCAAGCGAGCTCCAGATGTTCTTAGGGTGCTGTCGGAGGGTAATTCAATGTTTGACGGAAGCTGAGCAACCAGCATTCCTACAAATTTTCCCAACCAGGCTTCGAGGCGAAGCCTACCAGCTGATAGCCGCAAGCCAACCAGCTACTTTTGACGATGCTGAAAAGCTCCTTAATAGGACGTATCTCCCAAGGGAGACGTACCAGGAACTAGTGAACAAACTAATTACCCTACGCCAGCTCCCTCTCGAACCACTAATAGCCTACACCACAAGGGTAAAACAACAGTTATCCCTATGTGAAGAAGCGGCCACCAATAAATACGGCGCAACAGCGGATCCAGTAAAAATACAACTAGCGGATTTCGCTAAAAACGCTTTAAGAAGTGGGATTACAAATCCTCATTTGTGCCAGTACTTACTGGCAGCAGGGGACGATACATTGGATAGTCTGATCCAGAAGGCCCTAGACATGGAGAGACTTCAACAAACCTCCATGTACTTACAGGCCCCACATCAAGTATCATCCAACTTTCAGGCATATAACCCCTATATACAACCAGCTCAAATAACGCAAATCGAAAATATACAACAAGCACTCCCCGCCGCGATCACCCAATACTCAAATACACAACACACCGCCCCGCCCGTAATAACACCACCAACAACACTCCAAAACTCCAACAACCCGCAGGTGATGTACACTACATACGCCTCACTACCAAACACCAATCACACTACCCCACAGGCGCCAATACAAAACGCCCAACAAATAATAAATCCGAGCCCGCCTCCAAAACCTAACACCAAACCTGAAATCAGCATAACCTGCAACTACTGCCGAAATAAAGGGCACACATACGCTGATTGCCTGAAACGTAAAAATACCCCTTTCTGCTTAGTCTGTAGGTCCAATACACATGATGCTAGAGACTGTCGTCAACCAGTAGAACCGCCAAGGCATTTTAATAATAATGGTCGTTACCAAAATCAGGGACCCCCATTTAACAGCAATAATAATAATCTCTACCCAAATCAAAGATCCCAATACCAAGGTAACAACCGATACCAGAACCAGAGGTCCCAACAGGTAAGTCAGAATTATAATAATTACCCCAACAACCGACCACCTAACAATGAACCCCAACAACAAATTAACCGTCAACAACCAGCTAACAATATAAGAGCGGTGTTCAATATCAGATACAGGTGTGATTTCTGCCACAGACGTGGGCACCTGGTAGACGACTGCCACCAAAGGCAGCGATGGGAATCACAGCAGGCGGGAAACTCCCCGCAGTCGGACCAAGAAACCCCGGCCCGACACTAATTTCTAAAAATAATACTAAAGGGGGATCTCAAGCGCCCGAACCAAGTGTCCCACTCGTCACTCTTCCACTAGACATAAGCCTTAACGGCAAAGCCGACCTAGCAGTGGACACTGGCGCTGAGGTCAGTATATTAAAACACAAGAAACTAAAGGATCCCAACCTAATAGATTCCACAAAAAGGTGCACATTACAAACGCCATTCGGCCAAGGAAAAACACTAGGGAGCTGTCAGGGGAACTTCCTTTTCAATACCCCCCTCCCATGCACCTTCCAAATCGTGCAAAACATGCCAGAGATTCCTGACGATGGCCTATTAGGATACGATTTTGTTACCAAGCATTGTAACGTTGAGGGCCCAAACCAAACACTGCGATTTCCTCGCACGGAAATCAATCCAGAAGAAATTGCAATTCCACTACGCAGTAATACCACCAAATCGGAACCCAGAGAGCAGCAGGAGCAAACCCAAACCAGGGAGTATCAGTTCGCAGAAACTGAGATCATCCCCGGTGGTGTCTCCCAGGTAACCTCAGAGAGGAATATCAGCTGCCTATCTCAAGATGGGTCAAGGTTGGAAAACAACCCCGACGATTGTGAGACCACTTCAGGCATAAGTCATACGATAGCGTTGGAAGAACCCCTTCGCTTACCGAGCCGGTCTCAAATGGTGGCCTCAATCCCACTAAGGTTAGAGGAGGAAATGCTCTGTGAAGCATACGAGCCGAGCGAAGGAGTATTCCTCGCCAATGCCCTCTTACCATCTGGAACCAAAACAGTGTTTGTTAGCCTCCTCAACGTTAATACCCAACCAGTAGTCCTGACGAGCCTAACTCTAAAACTCACGCCAACAAAAGACTACTCCACTATATCTCTAGCCCCCAACAACAACCCTAAGCCTCTAACGAACACGAACGACGAATGTGGGTATCCTTCAGGCCCTGAACCAGTCGGTCTCAGGAACGCCAGTACCCCATCGTCGCCCAACGCAAGGCCTAACAGTATACCCAGAAATGGCGCAACCCCGCACGGTATACCCAAAGGGAAACGGGCAAGATTAAAGTTACAACTAAAGGAAAAGGAAATCGAGACCCTCCACCAGATGAGATACATATACCCGGACTACGAAGATCCGGACCCTGAGCGCGAAGCGCGCCTCAAACAGTTAAATGAAGAACTCAATTTCGACCACCCCCTAACGGCCGATGAGAAACAATCCATAAAGAAACTCTGTCACGACTATGCCGATATATTTCACCTAAAAGGGGACAAACTTTCCTACACGGAAGCCATAAAACACGAAATCCCCATGATTTACGACAGATTTATAAACCAAAAAATGTACAGGTTGCCAGAGACCCAAAGACATATCATAAACGAACAGTTGGAAGAAATGTTGGATAATGACATCGTCCAACCGAGTAGAAGTCCGTGGAACTCACCCCTCCTAGTGGTTCCCAAAAAATCGGGCCCCGATGGCAAGAAAAAATGGCGCGTAGTTGTAGACTACCGCAAAATAAACGAAAACACAATAGGAGACGCATACCCACTACCAAGAATCGAGGATATCCTAGACCAACTCGGTCACTCGAGATACTTCTCCACCCTCGACTTGGCCAGTGGCTACCATCAAGTATTAGTGGAACCACAAGACCGCCCCAAGACAGCCTTTAGCACGAATTATGGACACTATGAGTTTAAACGCATGCCGTTCGGGCTAAAAGGAGCCCCGGCTACGTTTCAGAGACTAATGAATTATGTCCTCACAGGCTTACAAGGCCTCGAATGCTTCGTCTACCTAGATGACATAGTCATCTACGGGAAGAACCTTGAGGACCATAATTCGAAGCTCCGACGGGTATTCGACCGGTTGAGGGAAAACAACCTCAAATTACAACCGGAGAAATGCCAGTTCCTAAAGAAGGAAGTAGTCTATCTGGGTCACGTATGCTCCGAGAAAGGAGCCCTCCCCGATCCCAGAAAGACAGAATGTGTCCAAAGTTTCCCAGCGCCACGAACAATCAGGCAGGTGCAATCATTCCTAGGCCTCGCCAATTACTATAGAAAATTTATACCAGATTTTTCTAAAATAGTACGACCTCTAACGAATTTGCTAAGAAAGGGCGTGAAATTTTCTTGGACACCGAAATGCCAGGAAGCATTTCAAACGATAAAGCGTTCCCTAGTCTCCCCACCACTGCTGATCTACCCTGACTTCGACAAACCGTTCAACCTAACAACGGACGCCAGCAGTGAGGCACTCGGAGCAGTGCTCTCCCAAGGAGACGTAGGCAAGGATCAGCCCATAGCATATGCCAGTCGCACTCTAAATAAGGCAGAACGCAATTACTCCACCATCGAGAAAGAATTGCTCGCCATAGTATGGGCTGTAAAAAATTTTAGATGCTACCTAATGGGTCGTAAATTCACGGTCTACACAGACCACAAACCCCTAAAGGGCGTTTTCAACGTTAAAGACCCGACCACGAGACTTGTAAGATTCCATCACAAATTGTCCGAATACGACTACAATATAGAATATAAACCGGGAAAATACAACACGAATGCTGACGCTCTCAGCCGAATTCCTCAAAGAGCAGAAGAGCCCAATACCTCCACGGTGGAAGCTCTAATTCACCAACCCGGTGAGACACCATCAATACTTCCAGAAAACGTGACTAACTCGCCTCCCACAGAAAGGCTAAAACAATGTAATGCGGTCACAAGGGCTCAGGCACAGAAGATGCAGGACAACGGTAAAGACCAACGCGTTCCAACCCCAAGAGCCCCCGATGTCGACGAAGGGCCCAACGATCTCGAAACCGAAATACCCCAACCTGCCGAGGCCTCCCAAAATAGCTCCATCGCGCTTCAAAAGAAAATTGAGGTAATAACAAGTCCCGAAGAAATCAACACAATACTGAAGGACTACCATGACTCCCCCTTCGGCGGACACCAAGGAATCGTCAAAACCTACAATCGAATTCGCCGAAAGTATTGGTGGAGACGAATGTTCCACGACATAAGTCGATATGTCCGGAAATGCAAAAAATGTCAAACCATGAAAGCTTCAAGGCAATTCAAAATGCCCATGGTTATAACGGACATTGCAGAAAAGCCGTTCGACAAGGTTTACTTGGACATAGTGGGTCCACTGGAAGAAACCCTCTCAGGAAACAAATATATCCTAACCTTCCAGGATAACCTGACCAAATTCGTCGACTGGTATGCCATGCCCAATGCAGAAGCTCAAACGGTAGCACAAATTTTCTTCGACGAAATCGTCACGCGCTACCGCATACCAAAACAAATAGTCACCGACCAAGGATCGAACTTCCTGAGTGACCTTTTTAAAAGCGTGTGTAGGCTCTTAAAAGTTAAGAAACTCCAGACTTCAGCCTACCACCCCCAGTCCAACGGTGCACTAGAACGGGCCCATAGACCCCTGATCGAATACTTACGCACTATAGTAGATGAAAGCCCAAACAGTTGGGATCAGTTTTTACGTACAGCAGCGTTCGTATACAACAATAGTGTGCACGAGGGAACCAAACTTACCCCAATGGACTGCCTATATGGGTTCACCGCCGACGTCCCATCCAATCTAAAACGCACCCCGGAGCCTCTATACAACCACGAGAGTTATTACCACCAATTGCGGTACAAATTGCAAAAATCATACGCAATGGCGAGGAAAAACTTGCTCACCAGCAAGAATCGCTCCAAGGCGTATTACGATGGGAACGTACGTACACTTACCCTACACATAGGAGACAAGGTCCTCCTTCGCAACGAGGCCCGAAAACATAAGTTATCCCAAGTCTGGATCGGGCCCTATACAGTAGTCGCCGTCCCAAGCGCGGTAAACACTACCATAAAAATAAATAAGAGATTAGTAACTGTCCATAATAACCGCTTGAAGCCGTTTTATGAAGATAAAACCCAGCTTTAAGGAAAAGCCAGTCCTGCCAATAATATCGTCTAAAAGTGTTTTACAATCTAAAACATCAGACTAGACGGATGGCATACCTTACGATTACGGCACACCAAAACTAATCTCTTATTTACCTTACATTGGTCGAGCATATACGATTGCCAGTTAAAATAGCATCCCGAACGCATCCCAGTTTAATATTACCAGGAATCTACTTAACAAATACCCTATCTCATTGGACAAAAGAAAGACTGCGTTCCCATGGATCCACTCACATAATCAACATTGACGACCATAACCGAGAATGTAATAAAATAACACCGATAGACAATAGCTATCCAAATAATATAAACACATAGTAGTAGCACACCGCTAGACTTAAAAGATAACTTTGAGTTCCTTGATTTAAATTTCGGTGAAAAATCATACCTAACAACAGTATCGCTAATCAAAAGTGCTTAACAATATCGACTGCATATTTAATGTATAAAAATAACATTAATTTTAATGACGCACTTTAGCGGATCAAGGGTGTTTTCAAGAAGGCAAAACTTGAAAGATTTTTTCTTATAAGCCAACTATATGAGTATGAGCCTATTTTAAAAGTGCAGAAATGATTAGCAAGAGGACATAGTGCACGAGAGAGCTTAAATCAGCATCTTGAAAACAAGGAAATTGGAGAAGGGGAAGAAAAAGGGTGATTGCAGCTATAATCATCTTAATTATATAAATAACTCTCATGACAATGGTGATGTCGTCATGGAATAACATTTTTCGCACATCCATCAATCCCAAGTCTTTACCTCAACCACCTTGTAAGATTTTAGCCTTATTTAATTTGAACGATTTTTATGTTATAAAACAAAAACAAAACAAACCGATCACACAAAAATTGTTTTTTTCCCTGCGCCCAACCCCACAACTAACGCCGATAAGAGAATCGCCCACTCACTTCGTATTACGGCGATTCTCTTGTTCCGGGGGGGAAGGAATGTTGTGTAAATAAAAATGCACGGGGCCGGTAAATGACCCGTGCAAAATATTAAAAATGCAACCCGAAACGCCAAAGGAAATTGGCAACAAGAAATTAGCGCAATTTGTCTTGCGAAAGAAATTAAAACCTTCATAAGCAAATTGCGCAAGTTTCGGGGCAATGGAAAGAAAAGCCGACGGGTGCGTTTTTCCGGCCGGCGCCCTCAACCTTGGGTGAAAGACCAGCAGCTGACTTTTGCCCCAAGGTTGATAGCCCGGTAGAAATTCGCAACGGCGGGTTTTCTTGAAAAAAAGTTTTTGAAGCCAAGATCGATCGATTGATCGACCAGAGAGTATTGTTCTAATCGTCACCGCCAGCGGGTGGTTTTAAGAGAGTGAGTGATAAAAATTACGCGAGGGTTGTCGGTAGTGTGATTGCGTAGCTTTTTTAAACCGTGTCCGTTAGTTGATCGTTATTAAGTAGATACATTGTAAAAATACTGGGTGTACATAGTTTGTTTAACTCAATTTGTAATTAAGTGTTACGTTTACCGCAAAATTTGTTAAGTTACGGGTAAAGTTGTCAATTAATAAACATCAAACGTGCTAGATATTGTTACATTGTAGAAATACTGGGTGTTCCTAGTTTGTTTAACTCAATTTTTAATTTAGTGTTAAGTTTACCGCAAAGTTGTGAGTTATTAAATATAAACGTGCTAGATGCTTTGATACATTGCAGAAATAATTTGTGTTCGTAGTTTGTTCAACTTAACTTTTAATTTTAGTGTTAAGTTTACCGCAAAGTTGTGAGTTATTAAATATAAACGTGCTAGATGCTTTGATACATTGCAGAAATAATTTGTGTTCGTAATTTGTTCAACTTAACTTTTAATTTTAGTGTTAAGTTTCCCGCAAAGTTGTCATTTATTAAAATTTTGAATAAAGAACCAAAATCGTAAAAGAATTTCCTTTTACAAAAAATTGTGACTTGGAAATCGTATTCTTATTCCAGTTAAAAGTATTTTGACAGTTTCACATAAAAAATATAATTTGTGCGCTTTAAACGTAAAGTGAATATTTTGAAAGAAACCACGCAGTTTATGGACGTCTCTACTTAGAGTTCCTGAAAACAGTGTTCAATCATCAGAATCAACTCTGCATTTTCAACCAGACATATACAACAAAGAGTAAGTAGGAACAGACGTTCGGATGGTAGACACGGAAATCTGTGTATAGTAAGATAAATATATACAGGTAAACTACAAATATAACAGACCTATACAACAATTCCACAAAAAAATATACAACACGGTTCCACCTGCACGGTAAAGTCGGAGTCTTATGTGGTTGTCTGCATAAAAGATTTTTGTGTGTGGTGCGGGCCCCTTTGTGGTGCGGGCCCCTAGGCGAGCGCCTATGTTGCCTATGCTTAGATCCGGCCCTGGCGGCATATACATGTCTGGTATAGACATCATGCCCAGTATATTGCGTTCCCTTATCATTTTCAGGGCCACACAGCGTCATGTAGTTTTTCTTTTAAGGTTTCGATCGAAACAATAAACCTCTTTCCGTCTACTCATGTCCAACAACCATAAGTCTCCAAACATTACGGCCATCCTTTTTTTGTTGTTCTCTTGGTTCTCGAAGGTTGTCTGTCAGCGTAGTGATCACTGATTCTGGAAAGTGTCACATTTCGCACGATATCATATAAGTCGCCAATCTATCGTTTTCATCCGCTACACTAGACCCCTCAACTAAACATTTTTTGGTGGTTCCATCCAGGATTGGTAATCTATTTTATCGACGAAATCAATTTCCAAAATGAGTTCACTAAAGAAGGCAATGCTGCGAGAGCAAGCACAGAGAGTGCGAATTGAGAAGTATATTGAAACCGCCAAGAAAACTGCCACCGCAAAACGAACAAAGGCATTTTACGAAGTAAGATTGGAAGAAATGAAACAATTATGGGTGGACTACAAGGACGCCGATCAACTATTAATGGATGCGTATATATGTGACGAGTCGGACTCCACAGCAGCACCTGAAGACACATACCTGCAGATAGAATCGAGATATTCTGATTATCGGAGTGAACTGCTGGAAGGTTTCAGGAAATTTCCTGCAACAGAACCTCAGCCAAGTCAACTCACAACGAATCCAATGATTCGAACGGAGACATGTTTACCGAAAATACAGTTGCCTAAGTTTGATGGTAATTACGATTCATGGTTTTCCTTCCATGATTTATTCGTGTCGCTGATTCACAGCAACGCGCAACTGAGCGCAGTACAAAAGTTGTATCACCTGAAATCGTGTTTAAGTGGCGATGCTGAACAACTGCTGCGGCACATACCAGTCACGAATGACAACTATGAAGTTTCATGGAACAAGATTAAGGAACGGTATGAAAATAAGAGGATTCTAGTGAACCATTATTAACTTCCCAGTAGGAAGTTATTGTAATCGGTCCGAAAATCGGATTCGAAATTTTCAATGTATTTACACGTTTCAAGGTCGCAATAGCATTTTAAGCAAAAATTTGAGAAGAAATATGTGTGTGTGTGTGTGTGTGCGTACGTATGTGGTCATTTTTTCCTGCACGATTTCGCGCGAACCGAAAAAGATATCGACTTCGTTCAGGTGCAGTTCGAAGCGTGTTCAAGGAAATATGATTTTCATAAAAATTGGTCGAGCCGTTTTTTTGTTTGAACGACTTAAGTGATTTTTGTACCAGCACGATTTCGCGCGAACCAAAAAAGATATCGACTTCGTTAAGGTGCCGTTCAAAGCATGTTAAAGGACATATGATCTGAAAAGATTTTCATAAAAATCGGTCGAACCGTTTTTTTGTTTGAACGACGTAAGTGATTTTTGTACCAGCACGATTTCGCGCGAACCAAAAAAGATACCGACTTCGTTAAGATGCCGTTCAAAGCGTGTTAAAGGAAGTATGATCTGAAACGATTTTCATAAAAAACGTTCGAGTCGTTTTTTTGTTTGAACGAATACTGGGAAGTTAATCTTGTGGACCGAAAGGGTCAAAAGCCACATCCCAACTAGTTTAAAAACGCTGCTGAACCAACCAAAAATAACCACGGAAACGTCTACCAGTCTAAAAACATTCATATCAACAACGGATGATTGTTTACAACAAATTACGAATTTGAGGATTGACATAGAGTCATGGGATCTCCTACTGATACATATTCTGATCTCAAAGCTTCCGTTTGTTACGATGAAGATGTGGTAGGAAGAACACGGCGAATCACGAACGCTTCCTACTTATAAGGCTTTCCATGCGTTCTTGACGAAAAGACACAAGGTACTTGAGTCCATCGCTGACATTGTGTCAACAACTCAGCAGCCACAACTAGCGCGGACAAAACCCACTACAAGAGTTCACCACACATTTAAGGGGAATCAATGTCCAGTTTGTCAGGAAGACCACTGGCTTCAGCGATGCCCTAAATACATTAGTATGGACACATTGGCAAGACGAAGGGTAGTTAGGACCACGGGTCACTGCTACAATTGCTTGTCGAAAGACCATATGACAACTCAATGTAAAAGAAAATTCAGATGCTTGAAGTGCAAGGAAAAGCATCATACGACCTTACACGAAGAGACGCAGAGTAGGAAGTCCTATTCGGATCCAACCCAACAACAACCAAGGGACGTCAGCACAACGACGTCACAGCACCAAGCAAATCAAGGACCGACCGATGCACCTGTAGCGTCACATCAACGAACTACACACAAGGCCCACAGCGCTGGTGGTTCAAACGATGTACAAGCGTTCATCGCGAGGAAAGGATCACACACATTGCTGTCAACAGCCTTGGTACTTACAAGGGGAAGCAACGGACGACAACATACGATCAGATGTCTAGTGGATCCGGGTTCAGAGTTATCCTTCATGGCACAGAGCACATGTAAGAAGCTAGGGTTGACCTGTAAGTCTGCAGTAGTCAATATACATGGTCTCAACACAATTCCCATAGGAACATCAACGAAACAAACCAGGATTATTCTGGAAGCAACGACTGCGAATAAATTTCAGATGTCACAAACGTTTCTAGTGGTTAACAAGATAACCGAAAGTTTACCAAGGACGGTAATCTCAACTCAGGAGTACGATCATCTGCATGGTCTAGAACTGGCAGACCCAGGATTTTGGAAACCTGGCAATATTGATGCCTTACTTGGTGCTGATGCTTACGCCAGGATAGTTCAAGATGGTGTCCGTCGAGGTTCAGAATCCAGCCCTGCAGCAATCAATACAAGTTTTGGATGGGTAGTAGTTGGATCCACACGCGAGACTCCAAGGACTACAGACAACAGCTTCACAATCCAAATCACGAACGAGGATCTCAATCATCAACTGAAACAGTTCTGGGAGGAAGAGGAGATCACCGCAAAACCAATCCTAAGCCAAGAGGAACAAGAATGCTCTGACTATTATACGAGAACCCACAAACGATTAAAGAATGGGCCATATCAAGTCAACCTCCCATTCAGACATAATGAGGAACCCAAGTTAGGGAACTCACGTGGGCTGGCTCTAAAACGGCTTTATTTTGTTGAAAGACGGCTCAATAGCAATCCTCAACTAAGGAAAGACTATGAAGCCTGTTTACAAGAATACATACAGCTGGGGCACATGGTGGAAACAAGGCCGCCCACCTTGGCCACTCGTTGAATGAGTTTTTGTTACGTGGTCCATCAATCCAACCCAACTTGTTCTGCACCCTACTAAAGTGGAGGAAACATAGGATTGCTGTCCATGCAGATATTGAGAAAATGTATCGGTTGGTTCAGGTGTCACCAGAACATAGAACGTATCAACGAATCCTCTGGCGACATCCAACACAAGGCAACGTACAAGATTACATGCTGACAACAGCAACCTTTGGAACGACAGCTGCTCCTTACTTGGCGATTCGGACACTGAACCAACTGGCCATGGATGAGAAGCAGAAATTTCCGTCTGCATCCAAGGTAACGGAGACTGATTTTTATGTCGACGACTTGTTGACAGGCACGGACGAGGTCGGCGAGGCCCTTGACCTACAAAGGCAACTACTCACAATGCTTAAGTCAGGTGGATTCAATCTGAGGAAATGGAGCAGTAACGAGAAACAAGTACTCGAACAGTTACCAATAGATTTTATAGAACATAAGGATTTGGTGACATTTTCTGAGGCAAGGGCAATAAAGACTCTTGGGGTCCAGTGGCAACCGGGCACTGATCAGTTCTTTTTTCAATTCAAGCGGCATAAAGAACATAGCAGCACAACTAAACGAACAATATTGTCAGACGTGGCGTCATTATATGACCTCCTTGGTTTGTTACAACCAGTAATCATCGTTGCGAAAATGTTAATGCAGAATTTATGACTAACAGGGTGTTCATGGGGCCAACAAGTGCCAGAACATATAGCGAAAGAGTGGGAAAACTACAAGGATGATTTGCAGAACATAAACAAATTTACAATTCCGAGGTGGATCCACTATTCCCCACAATACGACATGCAAATCCATGGTTTCTGTGATGCGTCAATGAGAGCAATTGCTGCAGTAATATATTTGCGGGTCACAGACAACAAGGGCAACACCACGTCAACGGTATTAACATCACGAACAAAGGTCACACCCATCAAACCAGTGACGATACCCCGTTTGGAACTCAACAGTGCTCTACTCCTAGCACGATTGTGAAAGAGACCATCTCAAGTATGGACCTTCAAGAAACTCCATTAATTGCATGGACCGACTCAACCATCGCGCTCCAATGGATTCGACAACATGCGTCGAATTGGAAAACATATGTGGCGAATCGAGTCGTGCAAATTCAGGAACTTGTGAAGTATGACCGGTAGCGACATGTTCCAACGCAATGGAATCCTGCCGATCTCGCAAGCAGAGGAACTACGGCAAGCGCATTGATAGACAACCACCTGTGGCTCCACGGTCCACTGTGGCTTAGAGAATCACCAGAAGAATGGCCAACAATGGGCATAGGCAACGATGAAACAACGTTAGAGGCCAAGGAACACATAACGGTTCTGGTAAACACGAGTAAAGACGAAATATTGCTCCGGTATTCATCATTTACCCGGACAGTCCGGATAGTAGCAATGTTGCTACGCTTTATCAGTAACCTGCGGGATCCGGCCAACAAACAAACGCAAGCAATGACCACCGCAGAGTTGGCTCAGGTAGAAAGAACAATATTAAGGCGAGTCCAACAAGGCGCATTCTGTTCAGAGCTACAAAGCCTTCGAAACAACAACCGACTATTGTCAAGTAGCAAGTTACTTACTCTAAATCCATTTGTTGACGAACATGGTCTAATCAGGGTAGGTGGACGTTTGAAGAACCCTGCAATTCCTTATACACAAAAACATCCAATTGTATTACACAGAGACCATCATGCAACAAATCTAATTATCGACAAAACCCACCATGACACGTTACACGGTGGTACATCTTTAGTGTTAGCAACCACAAGGAATAAGTATTGGATTTTAGATGGAAGGAGATGCATTAGCTCCAGAATCCACAAGTGTGTTACCTGCACCAGATATCGGCAGTCCACAACCCACCAACTAATGGGAAACCTACCGCAATGTAGGACTACGATGGCAAAGGCCTTTACACATACAGGAGTCGATTATGCAGGCCCGTTCAACATAAAATCAGCCAAACATCGAAACGCCAAGATACATAAAGGATATGTGTGCGTATTCGTCTGCATGTCAACGAAAGCGGTACACATCGAATTAACCTCTGATCTAACGTCGGAATCATTCATTGCCGCGTTCAAAAGGTTCATTTCCAGAAGAGGCAAATGCAGCGACATTTATTCAGATTGCGGTACGAACTTCGTAGGCGGTAGAAGGTTGCTGGAGAAGGAATGGAGCCAAGCCATAAAGGAATCCAGTCCAGCTCTTGGAAGATGTTTAGCAGACTTATCCATAAACTGGCATTTCAATCCACCAGCAGCCCCACATTTTGGAGGTCTTTTGGAGGCCGGGGTGAAATCGATCAAATACCACCTCAAGAGAACCATGGGAAACTCTATCAACACATTTGAAGAATTCACAACCGTTCTCAACCAAATTGAAGCATGTTTAAATTCTAGACCAATCGGGTACATATGCAACAAGGCGGAGGACCCACTTATTCTGACTCCTGGTCATTTCCTTATTGGTCAATCGTTATTAGTATTGTCAGAACCAGAAGCAAGTGCCGGCGACACCGCATTCAACCCAAGATGGCAGCACACTAAGAGCATGATGAAGCAATTTTGGAATAAGTGGTCAAAGGGTTACTTGAATCAACTTCAGCAGAGGCCCAAATGGCAAAGACAACAGACCAATCTGCAAGTAGGACAAGTAGTTTTGGTGAAAGGCGACACGACACCTCCAGCGGTGTGGCCTCTCGGAGTAATAGAAGAAGTATTCCCCGGGAACGATGGGCTAACACGAGTAGTACAAGTTCGCACTAACATGGGTCAATTCAAAAGACCAATCACGAAACTGTGCCCTCTACCAATACAACACTAAGTCTACACGACCAACACGGGACATCAGTCCAACACATTGTTAATTAATCTAAATTCACAGTAACCCACTACCATACTAAAGATGGGAAATCGCTACGAATGCGAGGATGAAGGCTACTGGGACCACTGGGATAGCTATTTGTATATTGATGAAGAGGTCGCGTTATCTCCTCCACCAGTGGATGGTTCGACGAGTCCTCCCAATCAATCACCACAAAGCTCAGCAGTCAAGGCAGAGTACCCGCGGGCGATACCTGAACAGACCAGGTATACGAAGTCAGATGTAGACAACCCAGCCAATATCAACGGAAGAGGTATCTCATCATTGCTGATCCTACGACCGACGAGCACACTGACGGAACTCAAGGCGAGGGAGAACAATGATTTCCAACGGTTTGTGACTAGGGAAGGGATTGACATTTTCCTCCCAAAGCTAGTCATAAACAAGTTGGACATCGGGAAGATACAACGCCGAAGAAGAAGGGAGCAAACAATCAACCTTCCAGGACGCTACCAAGCTAAAGTTAAGGTCAAGGTTAATGGAGAAATTCACTTCCATCATTACCGCAGACGAGGCGTATCCAAAGAGAGAAAATTGTTGATCAGAATCGATCAACGCGGGGGAGTATGTTCAGGCACTGGCCAGAATGTATAGAAAGTCATCCAGAATCTAGTAGGCGGCGACAGTGGCCACTGTGCAATTATTGTCAAATATATTCATCGAAAAGTGCAAGAAGGCGGCGACTGGTTTTTCAGGGTATAAAAGGCCGGCCGGAACGTGCGAACTTCACTCGTTGATCAAGTGTGGAAGATTCAACATCCCGCCAGATCATCACAACACCGATTTCAAGTCATCACGAATTTTTCAATTTTCACCGTTTGTTTTTGTTCGTTGGTATTAATAAAGATTTGCGTTAATTAGGTATGAGGTATTTTTGTTTAACCACACACATGTACACACACACGTTTTAAAGCAGTATATGCGGCATATACATGTCTGGTATAGACATCATGCCCAGTATATTGCGTTCCCTTATCATTTTCAGGGCCACACAGCGTCATGTAGTTTTTCTTTTAAGGTTTCGATCAGGAAGAAACAATAAACCTCTTTCCGTCTACTCATGTCCAACAACCATAAGTCTCCAAACATTACGGCCATCCTTTTTTTGTTGTTCTCTTGGTTCTCGAAGGTTGCCTGTCAGCGTAGTGATCACTGATTCTGGAAAGTGTCACATTTCGCACGAGATCATATAAATTGCCAATCTATCGTTTTCATCCGCTACACTAGACCCCTCAACTAAACATTTTTTGAGCGAACTTGTACTACTCGTGTTAGCCCAACGGGGTAATTGAGTTAAACGTGAAAAAACACTTATGTGATATGGAAGGATTTGAAACAATTATTTTGTTTGTTGTAGCATAATGCTACACCGCATTTTTCGCAAATTGTTTGTGAAAAGCCAGTACACTTTGGAAACTTAGCCTGATGGTACACGAGTCAATTCATTCTCTCAATCCCTACGTCAAAACTGTCAGTTTATTGAGCATAGGTGATACACGTTACAATTCATTTTTCGCAATTTTTTCTGTAACAACACAGGTTTATATGTGTAGGTAATATTTCAAAAGTTGACATTAGTGTTTTATTTATCAACGATACGATACGATATAGTGTATTGTGATTTCTCTGAATTTTTATTTAAATACCTCAAAAAAGTTACTTGAATAGCACCAACTGAAACCGATTCCATTTTCGCTCAACCGCGCAAACTTCACCCCGATCCCTCCCTCGGCCTACTAACTGCCAGGTGACAGTTCGAATTGATTGGTTCATTGACTCGTGTATCATGGGCCTTACAACGTATTCTTTTTTCTACCCATATCGGCCAGTGGCCGATCTGGTCCTGCCTTACTGCCAAGGGAGGAACATGTTGCGCAGGGCCCTTATGCTTTTTGGCTTGAAAATCTGCTGAAGACATTTTTTTGTCGTTGGGGTTTTTTACTTTCTTTACTCTTCGGTATAGTAGCCAAGAATTTGCCATAGTCAGGTCTAATAAATTATAGAACATCCTAACCTACCATATTTTGCTTCGTATCCTAATTTTATACCTTCCCATGTCAGCCACATATTCAACGGAAAATCCGCGTTCTTGTTTCATCATTTACTTGTCGGCGGGCAGTTTGCAATCGGGAATTCGATTACGTCATACTGTCCCAAGACTCAAGGCTTTATCAGATCCAAAGCAGAAAGCAGAACCGTCGGCAGAAAATTGTTTCTATTGGCTTACGCTGATCAAGTGACAAGCAAAGCAGAAGAGAATTCTGCCACTGCTTTTTCATCTCAAATCCTAATTTTGCTGCTTTGCAAAGCAGAATTTTTTGACATTTCATACATCTTTCACTTGGCAAGTGTTTTTTAAACCACAAATGGACGTGGAAAATTGCGAATTTAATGTTGTGTCATGTTTTACAAAGAATTTATTGTTGTGTGATTAAAAATATGAACAATTTAATTTAACGTTAGTTATTAAATAAAAATTCTGCCGCTCCTGCTGCTTTCTTGAATCTGATTCAGCAGGCAGAATTCTGCTTCTGCCTCTGCTTCTGCCGCTGCTCAAAAAGTTGGATCTGATAGAGCCTTCAGTATACCTTCTTTAGTTAATTACTCCACTAAAGGCAGAGACGACGTTTGATGATGCTTCCATGTCAGGTTCTTCGGGAACCACAACATTTTCAGCTCCTGTTTCAGGTTCAATTTTATAAGCGAATCCTGAAACCCCACTGAGAACAAGGATCCTAAAACCCCATTTGTGTGGTTTCTTCGGATTATACCTCTCAAATTACTTCTTGCCTTAAGGCCCGTGGAGACGCTAAAACATGGTACGAGCAAAACCCGCAGATGGTAAAACCGAGCTGAGACCAATTTACTCGATCTTGAACATTTGTCTTTTACAATCCTGTCATGCAGTCGAAAAGTGCTAAATTGAGAATTTTTTATGTTAAATAAGGAATGCGGTAAAAAAAAGATTTTTACATTTTTTACTTATTTGCGAATGTTTAGAGGAAGAGGAAGAAGAACTGTTGTTGAAACCTAAAAGAAAAAGCATATGGGTAAAACAATGGTTGAAAGATAGGCTTAAATTCACTCATACAAAAGTATTAAAGGAACTTAAGTGTTCGGCTCCTGATGATTTTAAAAATTTCATTCGCATATATACATATAATATTTTAGTTTCACTGCGATGTTAACTCTACGAAATCTCAATTCAAATGACGTGCTCGAGTAAATGTTGACAAACCAGTCCGCACACACTCAAACATGGTACTACTAACCAGTGGCGGACTAAGCCCGTCAGAGGCCCGGGGCGGCAAAGCTGAATGAGGCCCTCAGTCTAAGAAGTCGATGTAATTTTAGAAGCCTTTTATTCAGTTGCCATTTGTATGGACAAGTGTGTGTATATGTTTATTTCCCAGTAGGAAAAGCATTTAATTACCCATCGATTCCAAAAGTCGTACTCAAGGCAAGGGTCCACTATAGAGTTTTTTTCGGTAGAATGTAGAGCGTAGAGTGTAGAGCTCTACCTGTAGTAAGTACTCTACAGCGCTTCTCTACCACTCCACCGCCCGTAGAGTTGATCTAGAGAAATTTTGAGTAGAGATCTACCACGAGCTCTACAGACTGAGTACACTGCAGATGCGTTTTTCTCTACTGTAGAGTCGTATGGTAGAGCGCGCAACTGCGGCCATCAACTTTTGCATCTCATTTCATTTCTCAGTTATTCAGAGATGCGTACGTACATATATTGTGTAAAAAATTTAAAGGAAATTAATAGAAATCAAAAAAATAATAAAATGAGTTTTCCCCAAAAGAAGGGAAAAGAAGGAAAGGAAATGTTGAGAGCGAGATTGGATTGCGAAAAGAAAACAAAACGCTGGAATGTACCGAGAATTATGGAATGAGCTCACGGAAGAAGATACATCTTCATACCAAAATTTTCTGCGTATGTCGTATTCGAATTTCGTTGTTATTTAACACGCCGATGCAGTGCCGCGGCTGGCATATGTGCTGGGTGTGCAACTGCACAGGGTCCCGCGTGTTTGGGGCACCGCGAGCGAAGCGAGCAAAACATTTTTTTGGCAATAAAAATCATTTGAATTCTTTATTTGCATTTTTACTTCAATGAATGGGTCATACAAATCAGCATATGGGTCATATCAGACGAACTCGCATCACACTAAATATTACATGGGGCCCATTTTCCATAATTCTGTCGCGGGGACGGGTCTTTATGACAGAAAATTTTTTTTTTCTAGTTTTGATTTTACCAGCACCGTTGGTGAGACCAAAAGTTTGGTACGCGTACAGGCCCACAGTGGGACAGAATCCCAAAAAGCTGGCCAAAACCTCAAAACGTGCAATAATCGCTTTGAAATTTCTTACTTGCGGGTTTCCGAGGTCGCTGATTACGAATTTGACATTATTTTTTCAAAAAACAAGATGGCGGATCGAATATGGCGGACAGTCATATAAAAAATTGATATTTTTAGTTTTAATACAATTTCATCGTACTAAAAAAATTTCAGAAGCATAAAAATAGTACACAAAGAATAGGTCCAAATAAATACAAAATAATAATTCAGTTTATAATTTACATTTTTATTTTTAACACAGGCATATTCGCTATCGCTATCACATAAATCGATGTCGGAATCTAAAGTAGACACATCAGCATGGAGGCTATAAAAGGAGACAAAACTACGTGTTGTCAATTTTCGTTTGATTATTGGTGGCGCTGCAGTCAAATGTACCCCAAAAAACATGGCCGATTGTATTTATCCGGTTCATGGCAAAGTTCGTTTATTACTAATATATTTTACGTTTACCAGCTTACAGCTGTTTACCAGCTTCTAAATTCAATTTATATCAATGCGATTATTCGTAATTAATCAATTTTTGATGTTTCCAATGAATTTTTATTAATTTCATGTGGGGTACACCGGACAAAGGTGACATCTGTGGCCAAAAATGAATTAGTAGTTTAGTTTCTTCTACCCATCCATTTCCTGTCATTTTCGCCATAAGAGTTTTGTCTCCTTGTATATTCTCCATGCACATCAGTTTCATCTTCAGTGTCACTGTCATCGGGTACAACTAAATCTTTAGCATCAGACGTTTGTTTTCTTTTAGTTTTTGGAAGTTTTCTTGCGCTTGAAATGTAAGGATCAGAACTAATTAAAAGGCGGCAAAATACATCTCTCGATGTCAAAGAACGGCTGCTTTTGCGCGAGAAGTACTGACGAAATTTTTTAATATATTTATTTCAACTTTCCTGGGCTTCTTCAGACATCTGACCGATTGGAAGCAAAGCCGAAGCAATGATTTCTGGGCCATGAATGAGCAGTTTATGAACTGATGGTGGCATGAAGAACCATGGGTACAATTCAAGCAGTTTCCCAAACGTAATCTCTAAATTTTTGAATATTAATTTCGCGTCCTGATGAAACAACTTGTAAAATGGAATGAAATCTGGTAATCAAACGAAGGTCTAGTCTAGTTATTTCGGATGGAATTTTGGCATTTTAAAAAAAGCGACGAGCAGTGTTACCATCATTCGTGCTCCCGAATCCTGGCTTTGGCTTGTCAACAATTAGACCAAGGTTTTTTCTAAAAGACTCTTGAGTGGCTGTTTTTCGTTCTTTTACATTTTGTTTTTCTTTCTCTGATCGTGCTTGCCATTTTTTAATGTCTAATTTATAAGATAAATGCAAACAGCACTCGAAGCAGCGTATCCACGAATGCAACGAAGAGAGACCAAAGTTAAAATGTTCTTCATTGACTGACAGCAAAGGTAGCAGCGTTGAGTAGCTGGATTGTCCGCCAATGCATTGCACACTTTTCCGTCAATCATGGTTAAAGCAAGATTCCAAATTACTTTTACTAGTCTTCCGTTAACCATGTCTGAAAATGGAACTAGATTTTTTATTTGATCTTCCACATATTTAATTTCAGCTTTCGTTGCATCTGCTGTTTCTTTTAGGAATTCTATTTTAATTGGTCAACAGTAGTAGAGCAACAGCGCTCCGAGACCAGTGACGTCATCGGTTGTTGTCTTGGGTGTGGATGTGGGTCTTGGGTGTGCCTCGGATGAGCTTTCGTGCTGGCTGAGCTTTTGAACTTGCTGTGCCATGGCTGAACTTGCATGTGCCTCGGATTTGGTCTTGGGTGTTAGTTGGATGTGCCTCGGATGAGCTTGAGGAATTAGATTGAGCTTGCATGTGCCTTGGCTGAACTTGCACGCCGGATAAGCTTTTGAACTTCAATGTGCCTGCGGAATTAGATTGAACTTGCATGTGCCTCGGATGAACTTTAGTGCTGGATTAGCTTTTGAACTTGCATGTGCTCCGGATGAGGTCTTGGGTGATAGATTGAACTTACATGTGTCCCGGATGAGGCTTGGAAAATTAAATTGAACTTGCATGCGCCTCGGATGAGCTTGAGGAATTAGATTGAACTTGCATGTGCCTCGGATGAACTTGGGGGGAATTAGGTTGAACTTCGCTGAGTGTCGTGGATGAGATTATGCGGGTGATTGAATCTTCAGTTTTGAACATCGCTGTGCTTTGAGCGGGGCCTTGCTATTCAGGACATTACCCTCGAGTTTTGGTTTGCATCCCTGCTAGGCTTGCGCAAGGAGCCATCCCAGCTTCAAGGATCCCAGAGACTCAAGACCCCATTTCAATTTTTAACCAACTCTCCTAAGAAATAAAATATCCCGCCATGCAAAAATATTCAAATTACATTTCAAATATTTTTCCCCTAAGAAATAAAATATCCTTGTTTCACCTAAAATCACGCCACTCAAAACATGTGCAAGTGATATACTTATAAGGGGCAAGCGTGAAAGGAAATTACCATTCATATCTCGACATGAATTTTCATGCCCAGCCGCCAAAACCCAAATCCAGGCATCGAATTGCATTCCTTTGCCTTATAAATTTTTCTGTCCAAATTGACCTCACACATATCCTTCATACCCATATGTCATGAAAGCACCTAAAAAACTCAAGCACGGGTCACTCTCTTTTCACAAATGCTATTTTTACCAATCGCGCGCCAAGGAACCTTAAGCAAAATACACATCAAGGGTTGAGATCCCTAGCAGATCTTTAATGTAAACAAATATATATGCCGGGAGTTGGATGTTTCCAATTAAGAGTCCTCGGGGTGCTGCGGCTCAACGGCAAAAAAAATCACTAGCGGAAATTTGGGACTTGAAATTGCAATTGACATGTGCGGCTGCACACATATGGCATATTATCGCTGGTTTTAAAAATTTACGGCATCTATTGTTTAGGTTTGAAATTTAGAAGAAAAAATTTCTCGTTTTGCTATCTTTGAGAAAATCGAGTTTCAATGAAATTGGGAAAAAATTTGAAAAGGGAAATTACGCAACAAATGCAGCTGAGCGCATTTTTTTTTGTTTATGAGGACCTTTTTGTTAGACCACCGTGAGTGGGTATAAACAATTTTGGAGGGCTCCTAATAAAATTAAATAAAAAACATTTTTTTTAAAACATATTAAAACTTGACTTTATTTTCAAATCTAGTATTACATATTTTCTCTCGATGATGCTGGCTCAATATGTGATCCAGGATTTTACTTGTAATGATGATTCTCTGCTGAAATCGGCATCTATCTATTGCATGCATATGCCCCAACCCAATGCGGTTGGCTCTATAAGCAAAATCCCATACATGCATGCAGTGTACTTCTGGTGTTAGTATAAATCGAACCCTTTTTTTGCATTCTTTACAGTTGTTTTTGGTGTAAAAATTGTTGTCCTCATGTAAAAATTTATTAAGCTTTGAACTTCCTGTTTGTACCGCTCCACAAAACAACATCCACACGTATCTGGCCCACAGGTTGTCCAATTGTTCGACCACGGGCAGTTCATGTAATGTGCTCCATGTATGGAATTAACTTTTCCTGCATTTTCATATTCCTGTACGTATCTGTAGAGCTGTTCTATTTTATGCTTATGCTCTTCTAGCAAAATATCAGAGTATTCGTTGAGAAATTTTGGGATACTCATCTTCAGAGATTACTTTTCTTTCAACTGCTTGTAACGTATAGAAGAAGAAGTATCTTTGCTTTCAGATGGTTGTGCCGATTTAATTGTTATCGAATTTAGCTGATACTTTACTTCTTTTACTTTGTTTCCTTTATCACCCTTTTCATCAAGCAATTTGGTGGAATCCTTATAACTGCTCATCTCCGCAACCTGAAGCAAACTAACCTTACGTTTCACCTTTTCAGGTATTTATATGATTTTTCGGTTGAAGGGTTGACATTTCAGTTTAGATCACAACCAACACTACAGAGTGAAATCCCCCGCAAGTCCCCGCCCCTAGGCTTTCAAAACGCATGAAATTTCAATGCTAACTTTATTTCTTGCAGCTGCACATCATAAGAATTTCCCACTTCAAATATGCTGATATGGCCAACTTTGCTCACATTGAAGCATATTTTTAACTGAACTTGTTCAATCATGTCTGGGGTGGATTCAGTATAAAATGGGCCCTGCGTAGTGAATCCTCATCAGTTCAACTTAAATTTCCTAAGCGTTCACATCAATCCGGCAAAGATGACTACAATTTCAGAACTTAAAAACATGGAATTCACCCCCTACTTGAGGATGGCAGATATGGTTATTGGAATGGAGTATCGAATAAAGTCAGCATGTCGACGTTCAACAACCTTTGGAGATCGCATTCAATTGGAGCTGGATGAACACAAACTTTTGCTGCCACCCAGATATAATTTGCTGTCTGAAAAGGCCTTGTCGGACATTAACAACCGAGGAAATTTCTACATCACAAATACTGGACCGTATGGGAAAACATTCATATTTAAATTTGCGCAGCATGAAAGTTTGTCTAGTGATGTACATTATTACATTGAAAATTCTCAAAATTTGTACGAAATATTAATAAATAAATAAAACCAAGTTTTAATACGCTATTTAAAAAAAATGTTTTTTATTTAACTTATAATCTGGGATGGCAAATTTTCATGATTTTCGAGTTTTGGACGTAATTTACGTAAAAAACTGTAAATTACGTAATTTCCATGTAAATAACTTTGTTTTGTAAAAAACTCCCAAACCTCCAAAAATATATAACACTACTGTGTTAAACAGTGTATTTATGGTATTGATCACGTTCTATGGTCAATTTACATTGTTAGTGCACAGACGAAATGTGTAAAGCAAAGAATATAGAAGTAAAAATGACCGTAAGAGCGTTTTGAATGCTAGTGGCAGGCGCGGATCTAGAATTTTGTTTTGGGGGGGTCACGGAATTAAAAGTGGCGAAAAAAAATTTTTACTCCTAAAAAAACAAAAACAAAATTAACAAAACGAACAAAACTAACCGAATTTTCTGGTGGATTAAAAACAAACGTGCCCTACGAAAACGTGCCCTAATGTGTTTTTGAGGAAGACGCGCCCTTTCTTATGAGTGCAGCTAACTTCAGATTTGCAAATCAAAACATATAGAAAGAGTAGGTATAGATCAGTTAGTTCAGGAGAGATAGCGGAAAAGTATTCAAAAGTTGAAATAAATCTACCCTGCGATTTTTCGACTCTATAATTAAGAGAAAAATCGTAGGAATTCAATGAATGTGTTTTGGAAAAAATCGGTCCAGGAGAACACGTGGAAAAAGCTAATAATGGTAGCGAAAACACGTTTTTCAACGTTTTAGGTGCGAAAAAATTTTGTTTTTGGAAAACAGAAAATAGTACGTAATAGCGCTTAAAAAGACGAAAATTATGAGTTTTGGACAATTGAAATCGGTCAACAGGTTTTTGCAAAAAACAAAACCCACGAAATATGGCAATTTTTGACATTTAATTACAGGGACTATAATTATCGTAGAGCCTTGTTTCAGGGCTGAAATTGTGGTTTCTGTTAGTGCCTACCTACAATAAAAATTTCATGCAAAAATAATTATAACTTTTCGCGTAAATCTCAAAAATATAAAAACAGCCGTTTCAGGAAAAAAGTTTGAACAAGGCCCACGGTGGTGCTAGAGCTATTTTGAAAAGCCCTATTTATTCTCGAAGAGTTACTCTACCAACCCATTTTCAAGAAAAGTTGGTGAGGTTCGATTTAATACCTCATAAACGCGTTTGAAAACAGGCACTTTTCTTGATTTTCAGAAAAAACACCTTTAAGCGAAGGGGAAGTGAAATATGGTGTGGATTTCTATTCAGTAGATTTCGAGAAATCAAAATTTTTTCCTGTCAGGCATATATTGAAACGCTCGAAATTCCTACGATTTTTCTCTTAATTATAGCGTCCAAAAATCGCAGGGTAACTTTATTTCAACTTTTTTTCTATCCCTCCTGGACTAAATCTGCTGTTGACCTTGAAGGTCATTTTTTAAGGTTGTTTTTTTAATTTGCAAAAAATTTGGGTCGGTTTTGTGCGTTTGGTTATTTTTTGTTTTTGTTTTTTTGTGTTGAGTCAATTTTGTTTTTTAAACAGCGAGCGCTTTTTAGCAGTGCCGATGCTGGGGCATGTGTGCAACTGCACAGGGCCCCGTGTGTTGGGGCCTCGCGAGCGAAAAATTGTTTTGGCAATAAAAATCATTTGAATTCATTATTTGCATATTTACTTCATCGAATGAACCACACAAATGAGTACGAGCCAGAGAAATCAGTATATGGGCCATAGTTCTGTCACGGGTACGGGTAATCTGCGAGCGAAGCGAGCGAAAAAAATTTTTGGACTCTCTGGGGCCTCTCGCTGAATTTTTGCACAGGGCCTCTCAATTGTCTGGCCGCGGCACTGCTTTTGGGGGGGGTCATGACCCCCGTGACCCCCCCCCCCTTGAATCCGCGCCTGGCTAGCGGTTCATGTAACATGCTATCTGTCCCCCTCCGTACCATTGCATTGCCTTATTGTTGAATCCCCCGGCGGGAAAGTGAATGCGAATTTGACAGAGTCTGATTGTTGAAAGTGGGAAGTGTGGGCAAGTGAATGAGAATATGACAATTTATGATTTTCTAAAATGAAGGCTAAAAAACCACTTGTTTGGAGTTGTGTATCCATTGCGAACTGTCATTCGATTGCCATTTGAATTTCAAAAATGAAATATGTCACTTCAAATGGCAATTCCGCCCGTCGGATTGAACAATCGCAGCGGCAAGTGAAAGTGAAACTCTTGATTCACCAATCAAGCCCACACACTACTAAGGTCACGAGGAGCTGTCTAAATTTGCGATTAAGTTTTTGAAAATTCCGGCATCAACAGCGCAGCTCGAGCGGCTTTTTTCCAATACGGGGATACGTTCAGTCAAAATAACATCCGAAACAAACTTTCGGTGGAAACATCAAAGAAACTCGTGGGCATTTATTTTACTTTGCCTTTGACTTTTGTCTTTTATATTTTTTACAAAATCCATGTAGAGAACTCCAATTTTGTCATGTAATTTACGTCATGTAATTTACGTAAATGAAATGTAGATTACATGGCTGAGTTTTTTACGTGCCTTCCCAGCTTATAATACATCTTTAGCATTTATCCAAGAATTATGTTCTGATGAAAAACCAAGCCATTTAACATAAACTTTATCTCCACTCTTTTTCAATATTTTTTCAACAAGATATACTTCAGGATGTTCAGCTTGCTGCAATTCCTTTTCATAGAATCCTCCTTTAATTTGGTTGCCCTGGTAATCCTCAAGTTGATATGTCACTGGATTAGTCAGTTGAATCTTGGAGATTTTGAAAATTTCAGTTGTCCAGTTTGGTGTGTAGCCTTTTTCAAATATATGTTTATATTTGCTTATACGGACGAGGTCTCCTATTTTATATGCTGCTGAAGGGGCGATTTTAATGTGATTATAGGTTGTAGCAAGAAGCAGCTTTTCATTTGCTTTACTGACATCGCAAGGACGCATTTTGATTGTTCGATGTTTTTTCGCATTGTAATGGGATAGCAGTTTTTTGATCATATGAAACCATTTGTAGGACCCATTCATGCTAAATTCCTTCCACATCATACTCTTTAAAGTTCGATTGAATCTTTCCACTATTGATGCCTTAAGCGATGTACCTATATGTTGAGTAGTGGTTAACTTCATAATTGCGCATTAGCTTTTGAAAGTGTGAGTTGTAGAATTCCTTGCCATCATCCGTTTGCAAATTTTTAGGTGTACGTCCATCTTTGAATATTGACTGCATTGCTTCTGTAACTTCCGGACCAGTTTTTCTTTTAATTGGAATAGCCCAGGCATATTTAGAAAATGTATCAATTATGGTCAGCAAATAGCGGAATCCTTTGTTAGCATGTTTATAAGTATCCATTTCAACCAAGTCAGCTTGCAACAAATCATCCAAACCTTTAATGATAACTCTCCGTCTAGTAAAATTGCGACGAGCAGGTTTGTGGAGCTCATTCACTACTTGCATCTTACTCATAGACGCCCCCATCTTGCGGTTTTTTTTAATTATGTTGGAGAATATAAATTTTTCAATTTTCTCAATTTCACCATTAATATACAGCGCTAGATCCTGTACTGCTCTGCCCACGCTCTTCCGTATTTCATCATCAACATAGTTTTTAGTTGCAGCATCAGCCTTTTCTTTTGGATCGCGCAGGTTTTTGATTCTTTTCAAACCAAGATCATAGTCCCCATCAGAAGTTAAATAAAAACCGTTTCCTTTTGGCCCCCGCTCGCCTTTGGGACCAGCAGCACCGTCTTTTCCAGGAATTCCAGGTGGACCGCGTTCACCCACTGCTCCAAATTTCTGCTGTTTAGAAGATCGACCAAACTTGTCAACGCTCATTTCAGAAATGGAAATATTTTCTGTGTGTGCGAATATTTATACTATAATGTCAGCTTCACGCAATTCTTCAATGATTGCCACTATCTCATTAGTATGACTATTATTTCCAGCTTGCTGCGATGCCGCCAATATGCGCAGTCTATCAACTAGCTCATTGGGGTCATCCCAATATATATACTCGATATGTTTCTTGGGAATTTGCATTATCCCCTTTCCAGTATGAGGAGTGCGAATCAACTTTTTTATAATGTTTTTATATTTGAATCTATTTGTTCCTTTTATTTGCTGGTTTTCCTTAAAATCACGTCTGTAGATGCATGCATCATTTGCAATTTCTTGATAATTGGCCAGATCGCCCATTGAGTAACCTTGGGGCTTTTTCATAAAAAGTAGTTCAGCTAAGCCTTCAGTTATCTTATAATGCTTGCCGCCTATAAGAAAGTGTTCTTTATCAACATTTAAGATTGAGTTACCGATATTTAACATATCGTTGCGATAGTGCACTCCATAAATTTTATCAATTTTCGTGCTATCATTTTCAAGTAGTTGTTTATATTTGTTTAGTATCTGGCCGGGCTCTTTTATGGGCGTTACAAACTCTTCATCCTCATCATCATCAGAATAATACCTAAGAGGTGTACTAGTTGGCTCCAGCTTTAAATATTTACGTGCAGGCGGTGTGTTTGCTTCATCATTGCTCTCTTGTTTAATTTCTTCTTCTTTTGGTTCAACTTTCACCGATGCTGCTGCTGTTGCGAGCTTTTTCAGCGTGCTGGTTATGGGCTTAAAGGTTTCCTCCAACTGAGCTTCTGATTCAATTTTGCCGGTCTTGAGAGCTTTATACTTCTTTCGTATAGCCTCACGTGTTTTTATAATATCCTTCAACAGTTTTTCATTCATGTTGCTTCACTGGCGACTGCAACTACACTGATATTCAGCATGATGATGGACACTTATATGGGCTAGGTAGCCCGGTTAGACCAGGTAGGCCAGACCTGGTAGACCTGGTAGACCAGATAGGCCAGACCTGGTAGACCTGGTAGACCAGATAGACCAGACCTGGTAGCCCTGGTAGACCAGATAGACCAGACCTGGTAGACCTGGTGGAACAGATAGACCAGACCTGGTAGACCTGGTAGACCAGATAGACCAGACATGGTAGACCTGGTAGACCAGATAGACCAGACCTGGTAGACCAGATAGACCAGACCTGGTAGACCTGGTAGACCAGATAGACCAGACCTGGTAGACCTGGTAGACCAGATAGACCAGACCTGGTAGACCTGGTGGAACAGATAGACCAGAACTGGTAGACCAAATAGACCAGATAGACCAGACCTGGTAGACCAGATAGACCAGACCTGGTAGACCAGATAGACCAGACCTGGTAGACCTGGTAGACCTGATGGACCTGGTATCTATGATCTTAACAATAACCTCCTTTATAAGCTCATGAAAGCATCAAAACCTTTTCGATATCGGCCTTTATCTATAGGGCTATCCTTATCAATTACTAAGAATCCATATTTGTCTTTCCAGCAGTTTGCACACGCTTTTCTGAACTTTGCAAATCCCATATCACTATTTACATGATCATTGTATACATGCTTAAGATTCAAATCATCCTGTTTAAATATGATTAGAAAGTTTGCATTATCGCGAATTAGATGCTTTGGTATATGAGTATATGTCTGGCAGAGGTAAAAGCTATCAATGTCTTTATGTCGCCCCATGCAAAAGCAGGCTCTAATATTATTTTGCTTACCGCAGGCCACATCATCAAATATGAAAACCGAGTTTGACTTTGCTTCTTCTGGCGGTATAACGTCGCAGTTGTTTGAAAAGGTATAATAGCCCAAGCCTGATATGCCAGTTACAACTTTTCTCAAATACCCATATTTAGGTTGGCTTAGCGACTTTGAGTAAATGTATATATTCTGGAATCGTAGGCCATTAGGATGCTCCAGCAAACTTAACATAACATTTGTCTTGCCGCAATTCGATGGTCCTACAATAATTCCTCTTATACTGTTTGGCAGCAGCACCCCATGTTTCATCAATGTACTTGTAATTTCGGTATCAGTATTTCTAACAGGTAGACACGCTTGTTGCTTAACAAACTTCATGTTGAACACTAACACAATCCCTATAAATACCGGTGCTTTTATAGATTTTTATCAGTCTTACTGTAAACCTATAAAATGATTGACCATAGCGAGAAGCGCATCATTCGTCGAAAAGCTGCAGAGGGGAGAGGGTTATTAAACTCTCTTATAAATAAGCTGCCAGTTGAGCTTCATCTCCCAGGATATCAGTACTGCGGTCCAGGAACAAAGTTATCTGAAAGGCTTGCCCGAGGGGACCCAGGCATTAACCCACTCGACGCAGCCTGCAAACAGCATGATATTGCATACCGCGATCATAAGGATTTAAGCGACCGGCATATAGCTGACCGTATTTTAGAAGAAAAAGCTTGGCAGCGGGTAAAATCTAGAGACGCTAACTTTGCAGAGCGTGCTAACGCGCTATTAATTACAAACGCCATGAAAGCTAAAATCAAAGTTGGAATGGGTGCCAAAGCAAAAATTACCAGCTCATCGAAGAAGAGGAAGAAGAAGAATACACCACGTCCATCATTTCGTGTAGCTGTACGTAATGCTAGAGAAATTTTGAAATTAAAAAAATAGGTAAAAAAACTTTTAAGTTAAATGGTTTTATTTGAAATCATAAGCTGTACCAAAAACTAGAAAATAATTAGAACACAAACATGGACCTTCTTGAGATTCCGACGTCTGGGAAGAAATCATGCAATAGTAGCCGTGCTGTTTTCTTATGTCGTATGCCAAGGTACCCTTTGTGTCGCTGCGTCAACGAATTAAGTAATATTCTGGGACTTTTATCAGACTAAAATAAAAACATGGGGCGCATTTGAAATATATTGGTGAACTTGGAAACACATTCTTCTAGACAAGTCGTTCTTATTTAATTATACAGTGGTTATACAAGTTTTTCATGCGCCCCATGTTTTTATTTTAGTCTGTTAAAAGTCCCAGAATATTACTTAATTCGTTGACGCAGCGACACAAAGGGTACCTTGGCATACGACATAAGAAAACAGCACGGCTACTATTGCATGATTTCTTCCCAGACGTCGGAATCTCAAGAAGGTCCATGTTTGTGTTCTAATTATTTTCTAGTTTTTGGTACAGCTTATGATTTCAAATAAAACCATTTAACTTAAAAGTTTTTTTACATATTTTTTTTTATTTTCTAGTTTTTAGTTTGATTTTTTAACCTTAAAAACTCCCCAATACCGATTTTCAATGGATTTAGGACTCATTTGCAAAATTCATCCGCCATTTTGAATTTTCAAATTTTGATCACAGAATCGTCATTTGTGGACCTAAAACCGCCCCGATACCGATTTTCAATGGATTCAGAACACATTGGCAAAATTCATCCGCCATATTGGCGCCGCCATTTTGAATTTTCAGTTTATAACCACAGAATCGTTATTTGTGGCCCTAAAACCCCCCCGATACCGATTTTCAATGGATTCAGAACACATTGGCAAAATTCATCCGCCATATTGGCGCCGCCATTTTGAATTTTCAAATTTTGACCACAGAATCGTCATTTGTGGCCCTACAAACCCCCCGATACCGATTTTCAATGGATTCAGAACACATTGGCAAAATCCATCCGCCATATTGGCGCCGCCATTTTGAATTTTCAAATTTTGACCACAGAATCGTCATTTGTGGCCCTACAAACCCCCCGACACCGATTTTAATGGAATCGGAACACAATTGCAAAATTCGTCCGCCATCTTGGAACCGCCATCTTGATTTTTGTACAAAATTGTCAGATTGCATTGTCACGGGAGCTCAATGTGTGGGCAAAATTTCATAAGAATCGGTTCAGTAGAAGTAGACGAAAAAGCTGTCGCAAGATTTGAACCAAACAAACAAACAAACAAACAAATATACGAGGTGAAGCTAAATAAAACCATTAAAAACCAAAAGACCTGTTGGAAGCTGCTAAAATTGCCCTAAGTGCAGCCAAGGATGCTATCAAAGGAAAGAAGAAATTATACACTACACCTAGAGTGATACCGGTGCCTAAAGTAGGAGGCGTTTTGCCATTCCTCATTCCGCTTTTTGCTGGTCTTTCAGCCGTCGGAGCGCTATCGGGAGGTGCAGCAGGCATAGCTAAAGCTGTAAACGCTGCAAGCAGCGCACGGCAGGAGCTGCAAGAAGCGAAACGCCATAATGAGTCAATGGAAGCTATAGCACTAGGAAAACGTGGGCAAGGATTATTTCTGAAGCCATATAGGAAAGGATTGGGACTTTTCATCAATCCCCAGCCAAAAAACTACTAAAGTCGCTACCCAAAAGAGCTCTCAATGAAAATGATCTGCGAAAATATGCACAGTACATATCCCACTTTAGAGGAGTGTTTATGCGCGATCAATTACCTAGAAAACCATGGAAAAATGAGAGTGGGATTGTGAATCTAGATGTTTCATCTGGACCTGGAACACATTGGGTAGCGTACAAGAAGAATGGAAATATCATAAATTACTTTGACAGTTTTGGAAACCTACAACCGCCGCAAGAAGTTGTAAATTATTTGGGCGATGCAGTCACATACAACTATACAACACATCAAAATTTTAATTCAGTAATTTGCGGACACTTGTGCTTAGAATTCTTGTATAAATAAGCCTTTCATGAGTAAACATAATCATTTAATTTCAAGTAGCCATGGCGATAACACTCTCTCTTACCAGCAATACATCGGTTCTCACCGCCGAATACTTTCCACCATTGGAATTATCTGGAGATTACGTTTGCGGATTGATTGATTTTCAAACATACAACTCTATCCCAAATATTGATGAGAGCAACAATTTAATGCATGTGGGGGATGTGGTTATCGAAATACCGGTGGGATCATATGAGATTGATGACATAGCTACATTAGTGCAACAAAGTTTAAAAAGAAGCAGCAGCAAAGCATTAGTCTTAATAAGAGCAAACAATAATACCTTGAAGAGTGACCTGAGTAATACCTTGAACCAAGACCTGTATGTCCTCGTAGCTGAAAGCTTTCTTTACATTGAAGGAGCAATATCGGACTCCGGAGGGCTAGTAAATAATGCTGCAGCTTTCTTGTTTGAGGAGATTCGCTATGAGATCAACGGTGTGGAAATTGATAGAACTCGAAATCTTGGAATTGCTACAACACTAAAAAATTATATATCATTAAACCAAAATGAGAGCAGGATGTTACTCAACGCTAGCTGGTCGCCAGATAATTCAATTACACCCGCCAATGGATTTTTCAATTTCTGCATCCCCCTAAAAGTATTGCTGGGTTTTGCTGAAGACTACAAGAAAATTATCATCAACGCTAAACATGAGCTCATATTAATACGAAGCAGGATGGATGAAGATGCAATCATATCGGCAGAAGATGCTGTAAACATTTCAATAACGAAACTTCAGTGGCGCATTCCCCATGTTAATGTTGGTGATCATGAGAAAATTGGTTTATATCGAATCATTGAAAGCGGACGTGAAATACAAATGCCATTCAGGAGTTGGGATATATACGAATACCCTGCGATCCCCGCAACAACCCACCACACGTGGTCGGTCAAGACGACATCGCAGCCGGAAAAGCCCCGATATATCATCCTAGCTCTTCAAACAAATCGTAAAAATGATAAAACAAAAGATGCTAGCAAGTTTGATCACTGTAAGCTGACAGATGTTAAAGTACACTTGAATTCGGAATCATACCCATATGATGATTTGAACTTGAAATTTGATGAGAATAAATATGCTCTCTTATATGATATGCAGTGGCGTAGCGTGGGTGACAGCCGCCCGGGGCGGAAGAAAATTTTGCCGCCCTCTCATTAACTTCCCAGTTTATAGGGAAGTTATTGTAATCGGTCCGAAAATCGAAATTGTAATTTTCAACGTATTCTCATTTTTCAAGGTCCCAATAGCATTTTAAGCAAAAATTTGAGAAGTAGTATGCGTGTGTGTGTGCGTACGTATGTGGTCATTTTCTCCTGCACGATCTCGGGCGAACCAGAAAAGATATCGACTGGTCCCGGTCGTAGCGTATTACCGAAGTTATAATCTGAAAAGATTTCCTAAAAATTCGGTCGAGCGGTTTCTTTGTTTAGACGACGTAAGTGATTTTTGTACCTGCACGATATAGCGCGAACCAAGAACGGTATTGATTTCATTGACCTGCCGATCGACGCGTATTACCGAAGTTATAATCTGACAATATTTTCATAAAAATCGGTCGAGCCGTTTTTTTGCCCAATATCACGTACCAAATATGATACCGACTTCGTTGAGGTGCCGATCGGCGCGTATTAACCAAAACATGCTCCGAAAAAAAATTCATAGCATTCGGTCAAGCCTTTTTTTTTGTTTAAATGGAAAGACGGGCTAAGGGTCACAAGCACCTTAAATTGATTAGTTTTTCTAATATCTCGTTGGAGTGAAACTCGTTCCAAATGAAGTTTTTTTCTGGATTCAGGAGAGCGATAGGACCGTTTTTTGCCAACTTCCTCTCCTTTTGTTTTGGATCGCCTTTCGGAGTTGTTGCAACACCCCACAAAAGCGTGCAGCTGTGATCGTGGTCTGCCGGGGCAGATAATTGATCAAAAACACCCCTTTGGAATCTCAAAAGAACGTTTGCCATTTCCCGCGGATTCCACAACTTTCGCTTTATTTGGTGTTTTGGCGGTTGGGGTCTCTATAGTGGCTGAAGCCTGACTGTCGAATCGATCTACGCACAGGCATATAAATTTTACAGTGCTGCCACTACACGCGAATTCCCTGAGACTCCCCGACTTTTCCCGCCAACGACACGGATTTCCAAAAATAGTGGAACTTCCTTTTGAGACGACCCTCGTACAATATTGAACACTATTTTTTATATGATAGAAGTAATTCTTGTTGAATTTTAGTCATAAACAATCCAAGCACAAATTAAAATACGGGGAATCCGTGCAAGTCAGTACAGACGGTGTTGCCAGTCGCTACAATGAGCAAGACGTCATTATTATACATTCATTTAAAGAAAGGGTATTCCCCGATTTCGCACAGTATAAGTAATGAAAAATTCCGTCGTCATTTTGATCGGTCCGAATCGTAGGTGCGACAAAAATAATATTTGCAAGATATTTATTATTATCATTCATTGTGAAATTTTGCCGCCCCCTAAAAGTGCCGCCCGGGGCGGGCCGCCCCTGCCGCCCCTACTACGCTACGCCACTGATGATATGTATATAAAATTCCAAACTTCGTACTATGGGCGGCAGTTCCAGTCGCTACTCTCAAGGGAAGTGTTCATGCGTGACGCTCCAATCTCAGTCATCGATTGCTCGCGGCAAAACGAAGCCATTAAAACTGGACCTGTGGATATAAGGTTGGAATTCAAAACAAGTGAAAACGTCCCCGCCAACACAACAGCATATTGTTTACTGCTGCATGATCGAATAGTGGAGTATAAGCCGCTAACCAACGAAGTCAGGAAAATTGCTTGAAATGTCACCCATCATCATCGACATTCAAGGATTCAAATTACAAAACAATGAATTTATTTTGAAGGAGTTGGCCATTTTAAATTTTGAAAACCAAGTGCAGCACTACGTATTCCAACCACCATTTCCCTATAAGCAGCTAACTCAGCCTGAAAAGAAGCAAGTTGAATGGCTCAGGCGCAATCATAATGGACTCCGATGGGGTGATGGATACATTCCTTACCGCAAACTATTTTCCGTAAGCGATCTACTGCATGGTGAAATAATCTATGTTAAAGGATGTGAAAAGAAGCGATGGGTTAAGAAAATATTTGGAGTGGAGCTGGACATATATGATGTAGAAGAGGAGGGATGCCCAAGCCTAAAAGCAGCAGCAGCAGCAAATGTGTTAGCTTGTATAATACACCAAGGCCGATGTGCTCTGAAAAATGTATTTGTAATACGAGATTTTTTAAATAAAACAGATTTTTGAAAACGTTATAAATATTCTTTTATTTCTTATAATACTATATATTTACAATATGGGCATTTATTTACATTAATTCTCATTAAAAAAATACAATTATTGGTTGGGTTGAAAATACCGATTTTACACTTCTTCCATTTCCTCGCCTAGTGGTATTGAAAAATGCCCCCACGGCAATGTATCGGCTCCATTTTCAGTTATATAGCGCTTGTCATCATGAGGGCTTAACGCAATTTTAGCCTGGTTTATTGTATACACCTTGTGGCTAAATGATCTTATACTTCTTTGCTCCGCTATTAGGGTTTTCGAGTTTTCTAAGCACTCTATGTAGTCGCTAAATTATAAATTGCGTGCTACAACATTTTTCTTTACACCTTTTGCTTTTTTCACGTCATCAGCACCCTGTATTTGAAGGCTGTACATTTTCGCTCTTAAGCCAACAAATGCTGTCATTATTTTTCCGTTTAGCTCATCCTCCATCAAACCTGGTACTTTTTTATTTGCCTGAGGTATGCCATATTGATTATTTGCGGAATAATCGCTGGTGTCAAATTTTCCGATGTGTGCCCTCATGATTTCATATATGTTTACAGTTTGAATTTCATATATTAAGGAGTCTGTGTCCATATACAGTACTTTACACTTATCGCCCAATTCTTTCAGCATGAAGTCATAGTGGAAGTTGTATAGTGCAATTTTCGATATATCCAGTATTGCCATTCCAGCATATAATGGCTTATTGAATTTGACTTCAAGTCTCCTTAATTCAATAGCGACTAAATTTTCATCAAAAATTGTCCTGCTATGGAAGTTGGGTGCAGCAATGTAGCTTTTCGCGCCATATCGTCCTTCCCACTTCGAGCATAGTTTGATATTAGAATATTTTCTAACATTCTCCATGGTTTTGCCGAAAATGGCATTATTCATTTTTTTATATTGATCTTTATCGTAGTTGCTGGTTGCATGCTTTCTTTTCTCGGTATTTAAGTCTATGTATGGTTTTAACCAAGGCGACTGATCAAACTGCAGGATTCGGTGAATTTTCTTGAGGATGAGCCCACGTGATATACATTGCTTCAGGTTGCGGTAGTGTATAACGTATTTCTCTTTTGGTAATAATGTTGTTAGCAGCTTTTCCTGCTTCGATCCTGGGGGTGATTGATGTGTTGGGCAAAATGGAAAGTCCTTATCTGCGTTATGGAGCTCTGCGGGGTAATCCAGATCGACTTCTAATATGTAGCCTGTGGGGGAGTTATCTGGAATATTCATAAAATCAATATTTTCAACCCACTTAAAATTACCAGTGGGAAGGCATTGCGACATTGCCCACCCATATAAATTATTTACATCATAATACATTAAATACTTAGTCTCTATTTCAGGCTTATAATTAGGCATATATTTATTATTCGCTTTACTAAATCTACAGCAGCACTGGCTAATTCCACCTCGAATACCCTTTTCCACAAATAGGAGCATATCCACATCTGCTATCAGCTCCAGGTTAACTTGCGTATACTTCAGCATTGCATCCCATGTGTATCCTGGCAGCGTAAAGTAATGTGCGGGGTCCAGCTTGTAGGTCCCCATGCAGAGAGTTCGGAAGTTTTCGAAAACATCCGCCAGCAGAAGAACATCAGTTTTCAGATATAAATCTGAATATTCACCCAGGCTGTTAATGTTGAAAGCTGCCCATACTTCCTGCGCATGCTCATAATCCTGATCCGAAATAGCTGAGTCAGTCATTTTATTGTAGAAGTCATCCTTCTGAGGCAAGCTTTGATGTTCCAATTTACTCCATCCATCGATGAAATCATAAGGGAAAACCCCTTTCCGCGTTAGAAGATCAAACTTAGCATCATCCAAACTAGACCAGTGCTGCTTAGTTAACTTAAGTTTATGCTTAGGCAGTAAATATGCTAACTTATCTAGAGATTCTGACATAAATCTATACGAATCTATAAATCTAAGCTTAATATTACAATTATCAATATATTTTGTAAAAGAAATGTATCTTTCTTTATTTAACGGTAAAAGATCAACTTTACCTGGAATACTTATTGCAATATCCTTAATTATAAAATGGGCGTCGTATCCGGACAAATTGTGAAATATCACGGGTATTGTTCTGCAGTCGTTGTAATTGATGTTGCAGCTATTGTGTGCAGGTCCGCGGTACTTTCCTGTGAGATGGCAGTGGTCTCTGACTCTGGCTTCTCCGGCTGCAAATGGTTTTTCACATATGTGGCAGCATGAGCTCATAAGTTGCGTGCAATTTTCTTGCTGCGACAATGGCTCCATCGGTCTTATATTTCCAAACTCTTGCTCGGCTATATCCGCTATTTCTTGCAGCTGCAGTGCAAACCATTTAAGGCAATCTTTACCACGATTCGAACGGTAAAAAGATAGCGATTCATCATATAAACATCTGAAATATAGCCCAACGCTGTGTACTTCATGGTGCTGAATTTTCCTGGTAGCTGCATCCTCGCCATTAGCATCATAGGGGTGTAGTATTGACTCCAAATCAGCATACACGCAAAATGGAACCGGGTTCTTATAATTGTAGTTTTTAAAGCTAACAATTTTGTTTTCCGGCAAAGATACTTTACAATTGTTTGCTTTTTCACACTCTGGAACATGTGCTGCAAGTTTTTCCTGACTGTAGAAATAAAATAGACATCTATCACACACGTATTTTTTATGTTGGTATTTAGAAACTTGGCTGTGTATAAGCCGCGACAGATCTTTAATCCAGCAGAAGTGGTACTTCACATCACCTTCGTCCTCCCCAGCGTCTTCAGCATCATAACTCGCCTGGATCATCAGTAGGTTAATGTGTTTATCCTGGTTTTTCTTGGTTAGGTAAACTGGAACAACTGAAAATTTGTTTTTAGTCTTCTCTAACATAAACACATTAACCGATAAATTGTTGTTGGCCTCAAATATTTTTATTTGTTTTAATGTCACTGGAAAGCTGATGCCTTCTAAATTTAACACAGATGTAAAATGCGGGTATTTTGATGTTCTGTCAGTATGATCATTTACCGGATACAGCGCAGAGACCACTGCCCATGCAAAGCACGCATTATCGCTATTCTTTACATTTATACACGCCTGCTTGGCTGCAATTTGTTTCGGGAGCGCTATGTATGACGATCCTCTTAATTGTTCAAATTTATTTATATGCACTGTCAAATTCACTAATTTTCGCAAAGCCCAACCGCTGTCCTTCTCTTGAAATTCTTCAAGCTGGGTTAACACATCTTGCTGCACATTTTTTAAAAACCACTCTTTCAAATCATCGGTGCTCCCAATCGATGCAGTTTTGGTGTGGAAATATTTAATATCACTGATAGTTTCACTTTCATTAACGCCATGCTTGATGAATTCGCAGCTCAGAGTGGTTGAAACTTTCACAAAATGATGCTTATTTAGCGAATTTCTTATTCGTGTTGTAAATAAAGCACCTGCATCTGCCAAAAAACGTGCTGGATCAATGTGTCCGATGTTAATTATTGCGCCAGTCCGAATCCTCACTGCAAACGCATTATCCAATTCCACCCAATGCACACGGTCACTTCTTCTTCCTCCACGTTGTTGAACGCCTGCTCCACGATGGCTGCCTGTTTTTAGCAACGTCTGGAAACTTCTCAACCGGGTGATGCAGTTCTGGTAATGCTGCTTGGCTCCATTTCTCTGTTCAGCTGCACATGCCGCCTTAAATTTCCTTATGAACATGCTGCAAGCCTTACCAATTATAACTCCTTGCACCGTGTCCCCATCTCTCAAACACTCCTCCATCTGTGTATATAAACCGTTTACAATATTTTGCGTATCCATAATAATTTTTTCACTTTTCACTTTGTCACTTTTTCACTTGTTGTTTGGTTGCTGGCTGTTAAACGCGAACTGAGGAAATAAGGATTTGATCGCTGCTTTTATAGCAATCGCAACAAAGGATCAGCAAGGCCCCGCTCAAAGCACAGCGAAGTTCAAAAGCTCGTCCAGAGTGCAAGTTCAGCCGAGGCACATGTAAGTTCAATCTAATTCCTCAAGCTCATCCGAGGCGCATGCAAGTTCAATTTAATTTTCCAAGCCTCTTCCGGGACACATGTAAGTTCAATCTATCACCCAAGACCTCATCCAGGGCACATGCAAGTTCAAAAACTAATCCAGCGCTAAAGTTCATCCGAGGCACATGCAAGTTCAATCTAATTCCGCAGGCACATTGAAGTTCAAAAGCTTATCCGGCGCTAAAGTTCATCCGAGGCACATGCAAGTTCAATCTAATTCCTCAAGCTCATCCAAGGCACATCCAGCTTGCATCCAAGACCACATCCGAGGCACATGCAAGTTCAGCCATGGCACAGCAAGTTCAAAAGCTCCGCCGGAACGAAAGCTCATCCGAGGCACACCCAAGACCCACATCCACACCCAAGACAACAACCGATGACGTCACTGCGCTGATGAGCCTGTTGCTCTACTACTGTCAACAATATCGCGGAGAAGAAGGCACAGGATTTTTCCAAACAACAATTTTTTCGTGTTTCTCATCAAGATAAAACAGTTGTAAAGGAACGAAAAAATGACGTAAAAAAATATTTGCGTCTGCGAATGTGCCATCATCACTCGTAAATTTTTGCTTATATTCACTCTGACCTGAAGTTCCATCGCAACCCCATTTACAAATTAAATTCATTTTAAGCAAATCACCGGGTGACATATTTTGTACAACATTTTCTTTTGCTAAAACGATTCGTTTCAACGTGAGATCTAACAATGCTTGAAGATCGATAGCTGCGCGTCTTTCTATACATGTCATCGGTGGATAACAAGCAATTTTGGATTTTTGCAGTACATTGTATGACGGATACGCCTTACTTTGAACTAATTTACAGCCTGATCGTACCACTAAATACTGACTTTTGGAAAATCTACCTTCTACCAAAACTGACAAGGCTTCTTCCGGCCTCACTGTTCTTTCTTTAATTGTGTTAGAAGACGACAGGTAGGACGATGCCTTAGACGGACCGCCGCTGTGACGTTATTCAATACCTGTGCAGCGGCAACTTTCCCACTTGCACGTAGGCTCATCCGCGTAGCATAAGAGAGTTCTTCTAGGCTGTGGTCTTTTCTCAATTCCTCGGTTTTTAGCCTTTTGGACCTTTCACTGCTATCCGAAAAATTTGTAGAAGGTCGACCACCGATTGCCTTTATCTCCGTTCACCGATAGCACCAATTGATCGCTCAGCCAATCCTCATTCTTGTTGAAAAACCACTACTCTTTCCGGCGAGCCTCTTTCCATAAAGTACGCAATTTGTACATGACATTTAAAATTTTTCTTCACTTCTTCAGTCATGAAGTATGCGAATCCCAATTGGAGCGTTATGTGCTTCTCAATAGTGAGAGCTAATTCGTCAGCAGATTCAGTATAAAGAGCATCTTTAATTAGGCAGAAGATCTCTTTTCGTGTTAATTGAAGTACTCTTTGGGTTCCTGAAAACATAAAAAAACCTTAAATTTAGTCGCTTCGACTACAATTTAACAACAAAGAAAAGCATTAAAATGCAGGAAAAACCGATACTCGATATGCCCCGGCAAATACAAAAAAAATTTAAAAATAATATTTAATTCGTAATCAGCAACCTCGAAAACCCCCGGGTATCGAATTTCATCCGCGAATATGCATTTTTTCTTGTGACCGTCCCCCATATTGGATCCGCCATTTTGTTTTTCGAAAAAATAATATCATATTCGTAATCAGCGACCTCGAAAACCCCCGAGTACCGAGTTTCATTCGCAAGTATGCATTTTATCATGTGGCCGTCCGCCATATTGGATCCGCCATTTTGTTTATTAAAAAAATAATATCAAATTCGTGATCAGCGACCTCGAAAACCCACGGGTACTGAATTTTATCCGCGAATATGCATTTTTTCATGTGGTCGTCCGCCATATTGGATCCGCCATTTTGTTTTTTGAAAAAATAATGTCAAATTCGTAATCAGCGACCTCGAAAACCCCCTGTTATATAGTTTTCAAGAGATTTGTATTTGTTAAGCGGAGAAACTCTTTTGTTTCTTCGCTTTGTTTTAGATTTAGATTTAGATTTAGGTGTAACACCTAGACCTTTGATGAGCTGCGCTATAAGTGCACTTAAGCGCAATGAATGTTAATTAAAATGATAAAAATCAATTCTCAAGCTTCAAAATGAATGAATTTATTTTCCACTTCTCCAGGTATTTATACTTATTAATACAAACATAATAATAACAAATTAAATTAAATAACAAACAACTACATACATGAAATAAGAACAAAATTCAAAGGTTTAAACTTAAATTGCTGCGTAATCAATAAGTACACATGTTTCCCTCAAAATTGCTATCTGGGCAAAATGGTTTCACAAATTTTAACGTGTTCGATCCATCGAACGGAAGAGGCGTCAAATTACGTCTGGATTATTTTGAATAATTTTTGGCATTGATGGTTGTTGTATGGAAATGATGATTTTAGCATTTCTTAACATCTTCCCCCGCCTTGACCAGCTTCTGGGCAATTGATGAGTTCCGGATCGATCACAAACCGACTGCCAAATGAAGATCTTGGGGCTGGAATTGGTCTGCCTCTGGATGTCTGCTTCCTTCTATACCACTTGATGACCAACATGGTGGATGCTGTTAATGCAGCAATTACTAGGGCTGTGTATCCCAATGCAAGTTGGTGTGTGTTGTTTGAGTCTATTTTATGGGGAAGAACTTCATTCCTTTTGAGGTCTTGGATTTGCTGCTGTAAATTCTTAATTTCCTCAAAATTACGATGAGTGATAGGTGCCGCGAATTTGAGGAGAGGCTCCTGGCCTTCCAAGTGCAACAAATCTGTGAGATTTTGTGTTGGATTGAACGAAGACTTCATTGTTTTCGGATAAACGTTGTGGGACTGCAATGTTAGATGGTCCTGCCTAAGTTCACAATTGATTCCCATACTCAAAATTCCTGTTCCTCGAAGGACTTGTTGAACAGTTGTATCGCCACAAATGATTGTGACAAGCGTGGTTTTACGCACAGAGTAAATCCATTTGTTGGGATTGTAGAGCTGAATCCATTTAGGGAGTTCTTCGGCGTTGATTATTTTACAAGTGTTGGTTGGCTCGAGGTAAGTGATGAGATTGAGTTCACAGGAGCTGATGTTTGCACCTTTTCTATAAATTGGATGTTGTTGAATGCACATATGATCGGATTCGCCGATGGTCTCACATAGCGCGAATTCCTGCTTGTTGAGTGGATAGTATTTGTCCTTGTGTAGATTGATCACAAAGAATTCGGCGGACGGCTTAATTGCCATAAATGTTCCGTTGACTATGACGGGTACAGGTATGAGATGATACAGTTCGAATTCTTCAAATGCAAACAGTGGAAGTCTTATTTGAAAGATAATATATTTGCTTGTAGCTCGACCCTGTATTTTCATAAGCCTATATAGTTGAAGCAAGTTGTCTGGTCTTGCAGGTAGTCTCAGTGTTGATGGTAAATAATCTTTTATAGTGGATAATTGTTCCCTTACTTGTTTAGGAGACAGGAGCTGAGGGTTGACCTTCCCGTGATGGGTGTCGATTAGCACATTTGTAATTGCCGTCTGTGCCCGCTGATAGTTCATTGTCATCAAAGTCAGTTGCACTGCCAACATCGAAAAAGCTTCTGCCACCCTTTGTTGGTAGAGTTCGTCTGAAACTTTGTTGACTTGATCGTCTATAAGTCTTATGTGCTTATTAATGGTTTCTAGCTGCATCTCTGTTTCCTTGTGATCATTTTTTAATACGTTCAGGGTGGAATCTATGAGAGATGTCTGATTTTTGATCAGATCTAGAAGATGGTTTTCATTGCTCCGTATGTTGTCTATTGTGGCTGATAGTTTTTCAGCATATTCGGAATCGAGGACCCCAAATAGTGCTCCGGCAATGTTTCCAACGATGTTGAGTGGGGATCGCTTCAATCTTTTGGACGCGACAGGTTGCAGTAATTCGTTGTTGCTGGCGAGTTCTTGTGATAACTGAGCAAATTGATTGATGACCAGAGAACAATGATCTGTGTCTTTGCGTGAATTGCAAAGCTTGCGCAGATTATTAATACTAACGTCTATTGCAGCACCCTCCTTCCAGTAACCTTCCATGTTGTAGTAGACAATGAGTGACCACTCGTTCCTGATTAAGTTTGCTGTGCCGAGGTTTTCGAAGTACATTCCTGATTGTGAGGTAAATGGCGTAACTTCAACTGCAGATTGTCCCAGGATTGGTAGGATGAGGCAAGTTAGGAGAAACGTGCTGATAGCTGAACTGGTTGATGGCCGCATTCTTTTAGCCCTGTGGTGTGTTTCGCTAGCTATGGCTGGTCTTGTGTTGGTGTTGCTTCTGAGGGGTTCAGTTGACTCTTCGGTTGTGCACTTTTCCTCCGTTTCAATTGGCAATGGGGCTAGTTTGTGAATTGGTCGTCTAAATGTTCCTGAAGTAGTTTTGACGTCAGCAACTCGCACGAATCCGTCGTCTCCTTGGATGGTGCGCTCGATTCGTCCAAGTTGCCACTTCAATGGTGGTAGATTGTCCTCTTTGATTAACACCATCATGCCGGGCTTGGCATTTTGGCCTTGTTGTCTCCACTTTTGTCGTTGTTGCAGTTCACACAGGTATTCATGGGACCATCGCCGCCAGAATTCGTGTTTGATGTGTGATACCAGCTTCCATCTTCTTATAAGGTTGACATTTTGTGGAGCAGCATTTGGGTCCACAATTGTGGTGAGTGGTTCTCCAATTAAGAAATGCCCAGGGGTTAGAGCTGTCAAGTCATTTGGGTTAGCAGTTAATGGCGTTATAGGCCTTGAATTTAAGATGGCTTCGATTTCTGCGGTTACGGTTGATAGTTCTTCAAAGGTAAGTGCTGCTGAGGCTACTGATTTTCGTAATAATGTCTTGGCTGATTTTACCGCGGCCTCCCATAGACCTCCAAAATGAGGTGCTCGAGGAGGAATCATGTGGAAGTCTATTCCTTTTATTTGGCAAAACGAGGAAATTTTCTGCTGTGAGGCAGGAGAGTATATGGAGTCCTGGAGCTCCATAAGCTGGTTTTTGGCACCAACAAAGTTTGTTGCGTTGTCACAATGGAGGTTTCGGCAATTCCCTCTTCTGGCGATGAAGCGTTTTAGTGTTCCTACGAAGGCCTCTGTAGTGAGGTCACTTGCGACCTCAAGGTGAACGGCCTTTGTGGCAAAACAGCAGTAGACGGCGATGTATGCTTTCTTAGGTCGCTTTCCTCGTAGCTTGAAGTGTATCTCTATTGGTCCGCAGAAGTCAACCCCAGCATTTACGAAAGGCCTGGCAGGTTGAACTCTCATTGCGGGTAGATTTCCCATGATTTGTGTCATCAGTTTAGGTTTCACCTTGTTGCATCGGACACAATGTTGCACGATCGCTCGGGCAATGCTTTTGCCTTTGATAGGCCAATAGCGTTGCTTAGTGACTGCCAGAAGTCCTTGAGGTCCAACATGTAGATTACGAATATGGATGTCTGTCATTACCATTGTCGTCAATGGGTGAGAGTACGGAAGCAACATTTGATGCTTAGCATCGTATGGTATCTCTGCGTTTGTTAGTCTGCCTCCGACACGGATAATACTTTCTTCATCGAGGAAAGGACACAAGCTGTTCAATGGACTGTTGTTGTTGACGCATTTGTGTTGTCGAAGCTGATGGAGCTCATCCTTAAATCCTTCCTGTTGTATCTGGGAAATGATCACTCGGTGAGCTTTGTCTAACTCACTGACTGTTAGATGCCGACTCTTTTGTCTCTCCGACTCTTGTTTTGCTTGTTTTGCTGGTCTTTGAACAAAGCGTAACACATAAGCAACAATTCTCAGGAGTCTTTGAAATGAGTTGCCATGATTGATGTCATTGATCCATGAGATTTGATTGGTTGATGTTAATGCCACCTTTCCTTGACCCTTTTTCTCTATATCTGTGTTTGTTGTTGGTGGTTGTGCAGGCCAAATGGTCTCTGGACCGTGTAGATATTGTGGTCCATAAAACCAGAGATTACATTTAATCAGTTTAGCTGGTGTCATTCCTCGTGAAACAATGTCTGCGGGATTGTCCTTAGATCCAACGTGCCTCCATTGTTCTGGGTTGGACAACCGTTGAATTGCTGCAACGCGGTTGGCCACAAACGTGTGGTAGGATGACGAATCTGATCGGATCCAGGCCAGAACTATTTCAGAATCTGTCCAAAAATGCACCTTCACGTTGGGCAGATTCACTTCCTTTCTTACTCTTTGCATCAGCTGGGCTGCCAGTTTTGCAGCAGATAGTTCGAGTCTTGGTAGGGTCGTGGTCTTTACTGGGGCTACCTTTGATTTAGCACATAGCAAACGAACAGTGATGATGCCGTCATGGTGTGTCGTCCTCACATATATAGCAGCTCCGTACGCGGCTTCAGATGCATCTGAGAAGGCATGAAATTGAATTGTTTTGTATCTTTTCCCAGACGCTATATGTCTTGGAATTCTTATATCGTTGAGTACTCTTAGCTCCTCCCGGAATCTACTCCAGCTAGTGTTCATGTCCATTGGTAAGGCTGCATCCCAGTCCAGTTTCAATGTCCAGATCTTTCGGATGAACATCTTGGCGATTATTGTGACAGGGTTCATGAATCCAAGTGGGTCGAATATGTGTGATATATCAGAGAGAGCTGTTCGTTTGGTAATCCTTCGTGTGTCACTCCAGTTGGTTTTTATTTGAAAAGTATCAGCGCTTGGTTGCCAAGTCAGCCCAAGTGTTTTGATGGATTCGTCCGTAGGCTTGTCAAAGTTTACTTCAAGCTCGATGTCTTCTTTTGGGATGTTCTTCAGTAGCTGTGGATGATTTCCGCACCATTTGCGAAGATTGAACCCGGCAGAAGACAGGAGATCCTTGAGTTGCCCTTGAATTTCTAGTATTTCGGGTAAACTATCCGATCCTGACATGACATCATCCACATAGAAATCGCGTTTGAGAGCCTGAGCTGCCAGTGGATGTGTCAGGGTACCTTGGGTAGCAAGCATATCCAAGCATTTAGTAGCTAGAAACGGAGCTGGTGTTAATCCATATGTGACAGTGCAGAGTTTGAAATATTTCAATGGGTGTTGTGGATGTTCTCTCCAGGCGATTAATTGATACTGTTGATCCTCTTCAGCAATCTTTACTTGTCGGTACATCTTCTCGATGTCCGCTGTGAATACAAATTTAGGAAACCTGAAGCGTATCAAGATTGATAATAGTTCATTTTGAATGGTTGGGCCCTTGCATAGCACGTCGTTTAATGATAAATTTGATGCGGTCTTTGCCGACGCATCGAAAACGACTCGTAGCTTTGTTGTGCTACTATCTAACTTAGTGACGCAGTGGTGTGGCAGGAAGTAATGAGGACCTTTGATAGAGGATGCATCTGTTTCCTTCATGTGTCCTAATGCTTCATACTCCCTCATGAACTTGATGTATTGTTGCTGTAGGTCCGGTTGTCGAAAAAGCCTTTTTTCTAATGAGTGGAATCGCTGCAGAGCGATGTCTCTTGATTTTCCTAGCGCGTTGGGATCTTGGGCGAAAGGGAGTTTGACAATGAATCTGCCCTGTTCGTCTCTTTTGACATGTTGATTGAAGTGGTCCACGCACCTTTGTTCTACTCTGGTTAATGTACTGATTTCGTCTGATGATTCGACTTCTTCCAGTCTCCAAAATTTGCTGAGTTGGTTCTCAAGCTTCTCGTCTTCACTGCAGATGCCGCACACAGCATAGGATGCACCTTCATGGCGTACTGGTCCAGCTATCATCCATCCAAATACTGTATTCTGGAGTGTTGGCAATCCCTCACCGAGCTTGATCTGTCCGACTGATAACAAGTCGAGGAATATTTCTGCTCCGATCAACATGTCGATGGTGTCGGGTACGTCGAAGTCGGGGTCCGCCAAGTGCAAGTTATTTGGAATGGGCCAGGTTTCCCTTTCTATCTTGTGGCCTGGTTGCTTTGTTATGATGTCGCGAAGTACGAAGGTTTCTAGTCGTGTAGAGTAGTTATTGATCGTGGAGTGTACCTGAATATTGACCCTATGGTTACTTTTTAGTCGCTCCACACCTATGCCATCGATATACATTGCTTCGGGAATACGGAGAGCTCGTAGTCGCCTTGCCAAATCCTCAGTGATGAAGCTGAGTTGGGATCCAGAATCAAGGACTGCTCGACATCGCACTCGTTGTCCCTGGCCACTGCTAACTTCTACGATGACTGTGCCTAGCATCACATAGCTACGCATATTATTTCTAGCGTTGGTTGTTAATGCCGTTGGATTTGGTGCAGTTATATCAACCGGTGAACCTGGTGGTTGAGTTTGCCTTGAAATTCCTTGATTGAAGTATGATTTGGGAGCTGGTGTTGAAGTTGAAGGGTGAGATTGTTTGGAGTTCCCTTGCTTAACGTGAACTGATTTGGGGGCAAAGTCCAAGTGTAGTAAGGAGTTATGTCTTTCAGAGCACTTGGGGCAACTTCTAAGAGTGCATTCTACTGTCTTGTGTCCATCGTTCAAACAATTCATGCACAAATTGTGCTGCCTGATGGTTTGTCGACGGCTTGCGATTGGTTGTGCTAGGAATTCTCGGCATGCGTACAGCGGGTGATTCTTGTGTTTGCAGACTATGCACTGGGCGGATTTGTTTGTCGACATCAGTGAGGAGCGAGGATAACTGTTACCTTTCCTCGAGGATACTTGTTCTCGCCATGAAGACTGGCCTGATGATTCTTTACCAAGAGCTTCTAAGGTCTGGAATCTTTTCTCTAGGAAATTTAGCAGGTCCTTTATGGTGGGAGTATTTCTTGGTGAATCCAATGAAGCTTCAAAAAGAGCGTGTGTGTTCTTATCCAGCTTTTTGAGAAGAAGATGTATTAGCATTGGATCCCAGTTTGTGGTGGAAACCTTTATGTTTTCTAAGGCGAGTATGCATTCACTGGTTACATCGTGGAGCTGTTTGATTGAGTTTGCTGATTGACCCTGCGTGCATGGTTGGTCCCAGAGTTTGTTGAGCAATGCTGTACAAAGCAACCTCTGGTTATTGTATCTCTTGTTCAAGGTTTCCCATGCTGTGGTGTAGTTCGCATCTGATATAGGAAGATGGTTCAGTAGTGCCTTTGCTTCACCGCTCAAATTTGTTGTGAGGTAGAACATCTTTTCCGTCTTGCTAATTGGTTTGGACTCTATCATTTGTTCAAACAAGTCATGAAATTGAGTCCATTTTGTGTAGTCTCCATCGAAGACTGGCAATGTAACACGTAGTAGTTTGATTTGGGGTGGCTGCCCATTTGGTGTGGTGGCTTCCCTGGCTTCTAATTTTTCGTGTAAGTGTACGAGGGTTTCCTGTACCCAATCGTAGAGGCCTTCATATAATTCTCTAGTGTAATCTAGTGGCGCATCCACAACTTCCTCCCAAATTTCTTGATCTAGGTCAGTTATTGCATCGAACATTTTGTGAATGGTTTGAAGGTTGATTTCGTAGAACACCCTTGACTGTGTACTACTTGACTTGGTTGTTATGTCATTCAGGGTTCGCGTTAATATTGCCATGGCACGTTGTTGTCGCCTAATCTTCCTCTGTATTTCTTCTTGCGACTGCTCTGATGATGCTGGGCTGAGTGGTTCTTGAAACCTTACTCTTTGCTGGGCTTCCCTTGGTGGGCTATGCTCAGCCTGGTGTTCTGCTGCAGTCTTCGCTGGTGCCTTTTGGCTGGCTTCATGTGCTGACTGGCTCGGACCCGGCTGGTTTTGCAATAATTCAAGCAATAGTTGCTTGTATTGGTTTACTAATTCTTCAATAGTGTTGAAATAATTTCTGGTGAAATAATCATTATCTGGACTGCTGGCTTCAAAGTCTGTGAGTTGGTGATGGTTAGCGTGGAATTGCTCCCATCTCTGTTCAAGCCATTCTAGGCGGTTGGTTAGGTATTCCCTTGTCTTCCTTTTGTTGGAATCCTTTCTGAAGTTGCGGAGGTTGTTCTGGATCTCTTCGCCTAACTGCGATTGTAAATCCAAAAGTTCATCCATCCTCGCTGGAGTTGTGGTTTAACTGTGTGGTGTAGATAGCTGCCCCTGCTGGATGTACCTGGTTTTATTCCAATTTAAACCTCTGGATAAAATCTGGCGTCTCTATGGCGAGATGATTGCAGGATTGTTGATGTGGTTCAACTGATGGCTGTGATCGTGTCACAAGTGATTCACTTGTGATCACGTCGGGGTCACCAATGTATTTGTTAAGCGGAGAAACTCTTTTGTTTCTTCGCTTTGTTTTAGATTTAGATTTAGATTTAGGTATAACACCTAGACCTTTGATGAGCTGCGCTATAAGTGCAACACTTAAGCGCAATGAATGTTAATTAAAATGATAAAAATCAATTCTCAAGCTTCAAAATGAATGAATTTATTTTCCACTTCTCCAGGTATTTATACTTATTAATACAAACATAATAATAACAAATTAAATTAAATAACAAACAACTACATACATGAAATAAGAACAAAATTCAAAGGTTTAAACTTAAATTGCTGCGTAATCAATAAGTACACATGTTTCCCTCAAAATTGCTATCTGGGCAAAATGGTTTCACAAATTTTAACGTGTTCGATCCATCGAACGGAAGAGGCGTCAAATTACGTCTGGATTAGTTTGAATAATTTTTGGCATTGATGGTTGTTGTATGGAAATGATGATTTTAGCATTTCTTAACAAGATTCCTTGCCATTTTGGAACTTTTTGTGTGTTTCAGTACTCCCTGCTGTGCAACGATTTTTGCGCGATTTCAGAAAAAAAATTGTATCTCCAAATTCGCACAAATTCGCACTTTAATTTACTTCTTGTTTTTTTCTTTAGACTATGACAAGTGAAAAAATTTTTTTAGAAAACAAGCGAGGGCGAGTGCGACTAATAAACTTTAAGTTATTTGAAAAATTAGTTTTTCGCTGCGTTTTGCAAAAAAGTTGATTTATTTAAATTCATATCACCCATCGTTGCGACCCCTTGCCTAAAAAATCGGTTTGTGTATGGGGGTAATAAACGAAATGTTGGATAGTGTAACTTGCATCTATGTGTTAGAAACTTCGATAGGTGTGTCTCGTGTAACGGCCACTTTCGAACTGATCCTACAAAGGGAGAAAACGTAGCTGTACCCAGTGTTGCCACTTTGGATACGTTCGTATCATTTTGGATACTATTTAGTCGAAAAAAATCATATGGATACGATGATACGTTTTCCCGAAAAAGGATACGTTCGCACTTATCGTAATTTTATTATCATTTATCATAATCTACTATTACTTAGAGTTTCTTGTCTAATCACTACAATTAATTTCTAATATCTGCTACATTTTCTCTCAAAGTTGTGACTACTTTTCATTATGTTGTCTTTTGCCTTGTCATGTTCATGTTCATATGGGGTTTTAAAAGTGAAAAACGGTTACGTTACTTGTAGTTTGCGATGTGTATCGTATTGTGGTGGTGTGAAATTAGTGCGGTGGATAGGTAATTTTTTTAATAATTACGAGTCACAGCATCTTTAAGTAATTTCCTGTGTTCATAGAAGAAATGAACCGAAGAAACTCGCTCCATTTGAACCGATATACAATTGGGCTGGTGTACACGGATCATAACGTCAACAATAAAAACCGGTTTTCAGGACAAAGGGGCAAAAGGAAGAGTTGTTGTAACTTTTTGAATAGAAATTTTTGGCGTGAAAACTAACACATGCACAAATATATCATCTTATCTTCTTTTTTTGGGTCTGATGTTGACGTAGCTGGTTTAAGGATAATCAAGTTACTCTCGGTGAAGAGAATACCCATGTACGCCGAGAGCATCATAAAAAACCGGTTTTTTTTAGTGTTGACGTTATGATCCGCGTACGCCAGCCCATCTAGTATCATATGGATACGTACAGAAAGGTTCTGGATACGATTGGATACTTTTTCTGTGTTGTAATGGATACGACCAAGCGCTCAGAGAGTGGCAGCACTGCCTGTACCCCGAGGACAGATGTTCTGTGACCCTCGGGGCCCCTACTTAAAATCCCGCAAAGAGAAAGTCCCGAAATAGAATCTTAATTTTGGGGATTTTGGCTTTTTGGGATTCTGTCCCACTGTGGGCCAGCAGACAACCAACATCAGCTCGAACATGGTACTAGTGGAAAAAAGCACCCTCTTACGAATAGCCAACATAAATTTAAAAATATTAAATTGTTAAAGTTTCATCCGTGCCAATCGTTTGTGAATGTTTGTGACACAAACGATTTTGTTTGTGACTAATTAGTTACTTAGTTATTAATTTGTTAATTAAGAGCTTACGATTAGCCAACACTTTTTGAAAATTAATTGTAACGTAGACTTCAGGGTACTCAATCTATAGGAAATCGTTTGTGAATTCCGAATATGATAAGGAAAAAGGTTTGTGAAATCTTATTTTGCAAGAAAAAACGAAAAATAAATTCGATTTTTTTTTAATAGTGAGCTTACTTTTTTAACCAGTTTGGGTAGTTGGCGCTGATGTTCCTAGATTTCAATGCCCTTTAGTGTAACCATAAGTAATTTTGTAATGAAAATTACAAAACAAGGTATGTTGTCTACAACCTATAAAGTTCAATTAAATAAAAAATTATTAATCCCACTTTTTATTGAACAAAAGATTTGGGAGTGCTCAGTGGGCTTCAAATAAATGAAATTAAAATTACAGCTCCAAAGTTGACTGAGTGTCGACAGATATTTATACTCTTTAACAATTGAAGAGCTTTTTACAAAAACAACATATGTCAATTTTTGCTCGAATTGAGATTTAAATGCCATCTGTTAAAGGAATGGGTCAGCTTTGTCGCTGTGTATTACTTTTCTGCAAATACATCTTTGCCGTGTTTTTTTAATATGTTCTACATTGATTATAGAGTAAGTAGATATGGACTAACATTTGTCCAGCTACGATACTAGATGGCGATAGTTGTACAGTTTTAAGTAGGAGGGCTGCGAATTTCTGTTGTAGAGGCTTACAATCAATGGGAATTGGTTTTCAACATTAATTAATTAATATTATATAATAATTATAAAATACATAATAATTATAAAATTATTGCATAATATTTATAAAATACAAAAAAATTTCAATTTTGTTAATTTTTAGTAAAACTTGAAAAAAGCCGGTTTGCGCCTGAATTTTAAAAAGCATTACAAAGCCCTTCACGCATGTTGGAAGAAAAGCCAGAAGTTTCGGATCTAAAAATAGATTCCTGTTTGTGTAAGTTAACACCATCACCATCGGTGGCAAAATATCTCACGGCGATTTTCCTGGAATCCCCAATCGCGCAACTGCATGTGGGTGCTGACGAAGCGTCTGTGACTTACCCACTGCAATTACCAAGAAATTAGATGATAAGTGCTTAATAGTAAAATATTAAATAACAATCAAAAGAGACTAGTGTCCAAGTAGGAATAATTTTGTGAGCCGCAAGGCAGTCTAAAAGTTGCCGTCTTAAGATCGAGACTATTGTTAAATTTAAACGCGGATTTTAAAGATTAAATAAAGTTCAATAATTTTTTATTATTAGAAAAGCGTTTTAAATCTATTAACTGGCGCCCGAGCAGGGACCACGGTAGTGCTACGTGTAAAAGTGAAAGCAAAGTGAAATAATTTACCGATTAACTCACTGCTGTGTAAATTAATCATATTTACAGTTCAACTAATTAGCTATTAAAGTGCAGATAACCATAAAGTGCGATAATAGCATTGGAAAGTTGAATCACTTCACGTCACTCAGTGGCAATTAAAAGGGATAAAATCCTTTGAAATCATTCCCAAAAAAAGGAATAGGAAACGAGGCCCCGGAGTCACCGAAGAAACCATAACTCATCGGAAAAAACGGAGTCACTGATTCAGGATCAGACAACCAAGCTGACAAAAAAATTTGCTGACAGCCGCCTGTTCCAGGGGAGGAAATACCACAAGTGGTCCCACCGCACAAATTTCACCGGGTATTGTGCGGAGAAAAAAATAAAGCAACGGACTCATCAAGATGCTCGTCCTTCGACTTATTATTTTAATGTAAGTCAAAAACTTGTACCTTTCCTAAACAAAAAAATAATAATACAAGAAAAATATTTAATAAAATTTTTTTTTTAATTAAATTTATTAGAGACAGAAAAATCTTAGCATTCTAACGTAAGTTAGAATTTCTATCTTGCGCTTAAGCAAAGAAATTATTTAGAATTTTTTAACAGAAAATAAATAATAAAGGAAAGTGATTACTTAAAGTTAAATTTAAAATTTGAAACGAAAAATAAATAAAAAGTGAATTTCTGTAAAAGAACTTTTTTAGTAAAAACCAAAAAGGAAAAAATTCAATAAAATAAAAGTGATCGGAATTATTAATTATCCTATAAAAATTAGGGAGAGTAGCGTGTGCACTGTTTTTATAGTTTAGAATAAAGGCATTAATTATCGCCTTCAGTTTAATTGATTTTACTCGATAGGAGAAAAGTGGTTGAAAATAGTTTTCCAAAAATTTAGTTTATGAACGCAAATTTCTTTGTTTTTCTCCTTCAGTTAGCTCAAGTCAAATAGCTCCATTTATTCCTTTTCAAAGTACTGAATAATTTTTTTTAAAAAAAAGGGGTGGATCAATTTTGTCAATTTAAAGGTTTTTATTGTTATTACATTGATTAATTTAATTTTCGACACAATTTCTTTAAAAAAAGTTAGGGGTTTTTTCTCTCTGTTACTATCTAAAAAGATTAAAAAACATGGCACAAAACGCTGATGAAGGAGCAGCTAGTCAATCTACTTCCGCAAATCCCATTACCCCAATTTTAGTAGAGCAAATCACAGCTCTAGTCGGAGATATTCTAAAAAGAGAAGGGAGAGTAATTTTAAGCTCACTCTTAAACCCACCTGCAGATAATAGCAATGATATTGACCAACCAATTAATATTAACTCAGAAAGAGGATACTCTGAATTAGACAAGATTCCAGATGTTGTGAAAGGTCTGAGGGAATTTTCAGGTAAACCAGAAGAATTCGGTTCATGGAAGAAAAGTGTAGAACGAATTCTTACCATTTATGAGCCATTAAAGGGCACCGCAAGATACTACGGCATTCTGAGTGTTATTCGTAACAAAATAGTAGGACATGCTGACATCGCCTTAGAGTCCTACAATACCCCACTTAATTGGGTAAGGATTTCCAAATGTCTTGCACTGCACTACGCAGATAAACGTGATCTTGGTACACTGGAATACCAAATGACGACACTGGTGCAAGGGAGGTTAACGATCCCTGAATTTTATCAAAATGTTTACCATCATTTATCATTAATCTTAAATAAATTGTGTTCCCTCGATATGAGCCAAGAATCCTTAAATATTATAACCAAGTCCTACAGGGACAAAGCCTTAGACACGTTTGTGAGAGGTTTAAAAGGCGAATTGCCTAGACTGTTAAGCATTAAGGAGCCTACAGACTTACCACAGGCCCTACATCTTTGCACAAAATTAGAAAATGTGGAGTTCCGCACTCAATATGCCCATAGTTTTGAAAGAAACACTCGAAGAAATTTACCTCCACCGATTCCACAAAGAAGGAATATTCCACCTCCACAGCAATATTACCCTACTCCTGCTCCTAGAAGTAAATTTTACCCCGAATTAATAAATTATCCACAAAGACCTCAAAGACCTTATTTCCAAAAACAAATTCCCCATCAATCAAATCGAAATCAAAATTGGAGGCCAACACAACATTTACCGACACCTTTACCAAGACCAGAGCCGATGGACGTCGATCGAACTATTCAATCGCGAGCATTGAATTATCAGAATAATCCTAGAACACAACAGCGCGTGCAAGAAAGGCCATTATCTAAACAAATGCATCCCTCAGGTAAACAACAAAGAATTTTTAATACAAATATTCAAAATCCAGTAAGTGAAATAGAAACTTACAAGGAACAGGTAACAAGTGAAGATGCCAATTACGACCAAACACTTGTCGATTATATTGAAGCCAAAGAAAACCCGATCGAAGAAGTCGAATTTATCGACGACATTTATTTTTTAGACTAACCCCGCGATTCTAGATCATAGAAATCTAACAATAGTCAGAAAATGAGTAAAAAGCTCAAAGCTCTTGCCCCTTCGGTGGAGACTATGTGCTTTTGTCAGAAAAAGAGAGGATTTGGTATTCTGGATGTTAGATCTAACAAATGGAGGGGAATTGTACCCGAGTAAAAATAAGTATATAGAAAAATATATAATTATATATATTTATATATAAATCAATTATATATAATTATATATGAAATTTGGCCCGATATAATTATATAGAAATATATATTTTTATATATAATAACGTAAATCATATACAATTGTATAGAAATATATATTTTTATATATAATGGTGAAAGAATTGTATATATACAATTATATCTGAACATTTATAACAACATTTGATAATTCTAATTATCTAATGTTGTTATAGATGTTCAGATATAATTGCATATATACAATTATAATCAGACTGATTTAATTCCATATGATACACGAACATCTCGAGTTGGAGGGGGTTGCAGGAGTAGAAGGGGTCGGATGACTTCATTCTGATAATTTAAATCCAAATACATATTATATCAAAATGATACAAATGTATATCGTAATATACAATCATACAAGGCAGAATAAAAAGTAAAATAAAAGACTTCTACCCATAATTTTACGTAAATATATATAATTGTAGATAATTGAATAACCTCCCAACATTAATATGATTCCATATATAATATTGTATACATTTATATATCTTTATTACAACCTCTTGAATTTGTTCAAAATGAAATTGATTTATTATATATAACTATATATAATTGTATATCATTATATATAAAAGCACGTGATAATATTTATTTCATCAAAATTATTGTAAGGCATTATATATCATTTTATATCGCTATATATGATCAGATATAATTGCACAAAGTCATTTGTAGATTTTATATACAGTTTTATATAATGATATATAGTTACATATAACCCTAGGTTGAATTGCAAATGATACAATATATAATTATATATTGTTATATATTATTGTATACGATTATATAAAATCGTCCAAAACTATTTAAATATTTTATATATAATTTTATACAATTTGATATAATTATATATGATTATATATTTTTTTATATATGTATTTTTACTCGGGTAAGCTTTGAAAATCTAACTATTGCCAGCGACTCGCGAGCTGGCTGTTATGGTCGTATTGATGATTTAGGTATTAAATTCAATGACTAAAATTTTAATTAGGCTAGTGCCAAAGCGGATTTTTTGCGATTTGCGGTGAAACATGACCTCCTAGAGGAAAATGTTTCATACAAAAGTTGTAGATAATAAAAAGATTAAACTTTTGTATATAACATATTTTGACATAACCTCAAATTTTCCAAGAAAATGGCGGAAAAACGATTTATCAGTTTTTAATTTTTTTCTCCCGTAAAAATAATTCAAATTACATAAAAATTTGTAAGAGTATACCTTGTGTTGCGTTAAATAAGCATGATTTTTTTTGTTTGGATAACGGATAGTTTCCTACACATTTTTCGAAAAAAATACCCTAGTCTTGCATGGACAACTTTATTGATGTTTTTGTCGAATTTTGATGTTCAATAAGTGCTCATTGAACCATTGAAATGTCTAGTTTCAAATGGTCTATAAATTTTGATACTTTATTTTCATTAAACCGCTTAAAATTAAGAAAAACCGAACACCAGATTTTTTTAATCACGTACATCACTCTTGTTTCCTCAGACCTGCTCAATTGTGTACAAAACTGGAGAATATCCAGTGAACACTCCTTTTCTGACCATAGAGTCATTCTTTTTAATGTCAATACGTGCTCAAGTGTGAAGAAGGCCCCTGGTTACAGGAATGTCCGAAGCACAGATTGGGCCGTATGTAGACAATTGGTGGAAAGATCACTTCCCGAGGATGTTCCCACCCATTTTTGGAAGGCTGAAGATCTCGAAGATCAGGTGAAAAATCTCAGCAACTTCTTAAATTATGCATTGGAAGCAGCCTGTCCCATTAAGAAATACAGGGGTAAAACCAAACCTCCTTGGTGGAACAGTAAGCTTCTCAAACTAAGGTCTGAAAGTAGACAGGCCTTCAACAAAGCCAAACGGTCTAACTTGGATTCAGACTGGGACAACTACAAAAGGCGTCTTAGGGATGCGAAATTTCTGGGTCTCATACTGGATAGGAAATTAACGTGGAGCCGAATCTTTTAGAGAGAGCCAATAAGGCCAAAACAGTTCTCTTCTTATGCCAAAGAACGATCGGAGTTAATTGGGGCCTTAAACCCCGCATCGTCCACTGGTTGTATACAGCCGTAATCAGACCTATACTTATGCATGGCATATCGGTATGGTGGACTGCATTACAGAAAATTACGTATCGGAAGATACTGGAAAGAGTCCAAAGAACAGCTGAGCTGAGTGGTCTTTTGGCGAGTAGACTTAAATTTTTCTACAGTTGACTAAATTGTTGTTATGGTTACAATTTAAATATTTGAATAACTGACAGAATTACCTTGTTTCTGTATACCGTGAACAAACACCGGCTAACATGATTGAGCGAACTGCTGAAGGGGAAGTCTGACAATTCAAAGTCTCCAAAATCGAGGGGAAAGCTTTACGCCAAAGCTCTTTTCGATACCTGGGGTCGAGTTGTTAGATCTGACAACAATCTAACAACTAGAATCGCGGGGTAAGGCACTCTTCGCTGCCTTATATTGAACACGTAGCGAAGAGTGGGCATATTTTGAAATTTTTGGTTGATACAGGCTCGAATAAAAATTATATCAAGCCACGTTATATCCGTAATCCTATCCCCAATGAAAAAAATTTTATCGCAAGTTCCGTAACAGGCGATATTCGAATAACTCAGCACGCATTCATTGACATTTTTGGCCCTATCACAGAAAAATTGAAATTCTTTATTCTCCCAAGCCTTCTAGGCTTAGACGGCATAATAGGTTACGATAGTCTCAAGCAGCTCAAAGCTGTCATCTATACCGATGATAATATTATGATTATTACCCCCGGTATTGAAGTCCCTCTTCAACAACACATCTCTGAATCTGTTAACTCTGTAAATCTTCGAATTTCACACATGAGCCAGGCACAAAATTTCAAATTGAATAATATTATAAAAAACTGTCCTAATTTATTTGTTGAACCTGACGAAAAACTCACATACACCACGGTAGTAAAAGGCGAAATTCGTACAAATTCAAATGATCCTGTTTATTCCAAAACATATCCTTATCCGATGGCATTGAAAGCAGAAGTCGACAAACAAATTAAAACACTGCTGAACGATGGTATCATAAGACCTTCAAGATCGCCCTATAACTCCCCAGTTTGGGTGGTCCCAAAAAAATTGGATGCTTCAGAGAAAAAATTTCGATTGGTAATTGACTACCGTAAGCTGAACACAATTACCATTCCAGATAGGTACCCTATACCAGAGATAGGCGAAGTTCTGTCCAATTTAGGAGAAAATAAATATTTCACTATAGCAGACCTAAAGAGCGGTTTCCACCAAATACCACTTAGGGAATGCGATATTGAAAAAACTGCGTTCTCTGTAAATAATGGGAAATATGAATTCACAAGATTACCATTTGGCCTGAAAAATGCACCATCAATTTTCCAGAGAGCACTGGATGACATATTATTATTATTATTATTATTATTATTTATTTATGCATAAACAAACGGAAGTACACAAGACTTACATCTTTTAGAGTACAATATTATAATTTGAATTTAAACAAAAAGAATAATATCTAACCTAAGCTTAATATCTAAAAGAATTGAAAACAGATTGAGCGAGTGAAGATAATAGAGTTAAGAGGGAAGAGAAAGCTAAAGAGAAGAGGTGGATAGAAGAAGAGAAGCTTGTTTCCTGAAAATAGTGACTGTGCTAATTCTTTGTAAAGAAGAGGGAAGATCATTCCAGAGTCTAATCGCATGCACAAAAAAGGAACGACTACCAATTCGGGACAGATGAGCTGGAATAAGGAATTTGAGTGATCTCAAGGTTTGCAAAGGGGTAAGGAAGTCGTAAAGGTAAGAAGGACTTTTAGCGTAGAAAACTTTATGGAGAAGAGCTAGTGCCATAACATCGAAAAAACAAAAGAGGTCACAGCCTATTAGTGAATTCCGAACAGATGATACATGATCTGATCTTCTCAAGTGGAAGATAAAGCGTAAGCAATCATTGAATGCAACATTAAGTCGTTGACGACATGATGAATCATACACAATGTAAACAAGTGAGCCATAGAGGAAATGCGGGAGAATGAGAGCTTTTACAAGCTTTGAACGAATAGTGGGCGATAGGAGACTACCATAAAGCCAAAGCTTACGTAATGTCCCATAAATCTTGGAGAGCATTAGTGAGACTTGATCACAGCAGGTGAGTTTGGCATTAATAGCAATACCAAGATTATGAACCCGATCAACAATAGGAAGAGGAATGTTATCCAGATAAATGAGTGGAATTCTGTCGGGAAGTGTAGAGCTACGACTAAGCACAAGTACTTGTGATTTTTTAGGGTTTAATTTAAGGAAATTGAGAGCACTCCACTCATTTATTCCAGATAGAGTGCTATTCAGGTCAGAAATACACGAATCAATCTGGCAAGGAGGGCAAGAAGTATACAGTTGGAGATCATCAGCATACAGATGAAAGGAACAGTGGCCGATAGTAAAGGGGAGATCATTGATATATAAAGAAAATAGTAGAGGACCAAGAATTGAACCTTGCGGAACACCAGAAGGGACATGTCGGAGAGAGGACATAACATTGTTATGACGAACACATTGAAAACGGTCAGATAGCAGAGAGGAGAAAAGCCGTGTAGCAGAAGAAGAGAAATGATAGCGCTGACTTAGTTTGGAAAGCAGGATCGTGTGCACCACCGAGTCGAATGCTTTCGAGAAATCCAGAAGCACTAATATTGCAACCTCGCCTTTATCAAGCGCAGAGCGAATGTCAGTTGTTACCTTTAGAATAGCGGTTTCACAACTATGATTTTTACGGAATCCAGATTGATATTCAGAAATAAAGCTATTAGATTCAAGGTAGCGCAGGACTTGGATATAAAGAATTTTCTCGAAGGCTTTAGCAAGGAAAGGAAGAATGCTAATGGGACGGAAATCTGAGATATCTGCAGGAGAAGATTTTTTCGGTAAAGGGATCACTATGGCTTTTTTCCACAACAAGGGAACTTGGGAAGTAGTCAGGCAGTAATTAAAAACATGCGTGACAATATCCAAGATTAAGGGGGCGAGGAGCTTAAGAAAGCGTGGAGAAATTTCATCATAACCGATGCAGTTAGAGGAAATGGAGAGCAGTATTTCAATAACTTCCGAGGAGTCCACGCAACGGAAGTTAAAGCCATCAGTAATATGCGGAATAACTGAGGAAGATCGGGAGATAGAGGAAGAAGGAGGGGATTGAATGAATGAGGCATTTAGAAGGTCTACATCGATATCAAAAGGGGAAGGTGCAGTAGCGTGTATACCCAGCGAGCGAAAATTGCGCCAGAGTTGCTTGGAGTTTAAAGAGGGATCAAGCTTACGTGCATAAAATCTACGTTTTCGTGATTTGACCTTACTAGTGACGAGGTTGCGAAGCAGTTTATAGGCATTAAGATATCTAAGGTTCCTAGTCTGGCGATAACCCCTGTACATGCACTCTCGCTGACTTATCAGGTCACGGATTTCGCAAGAAAACCAAGGACAGAGCGAAGATGTCCTGCGGCTTCTTGTGACCAGCGGCACACATTGATCAAAGAGGGATTGAGTAAATAGAGTCAGCAAACTTACTTTAGCGTCAACACAAGTAGTATGGTAGATAGCCTCCCAAGGCATGGCGGAGGCAGCTTCGGATAGTTGATCAAGATTGATGTTACTAAAGTCACGAAAAGTATACGAACTGGACGCGGAGGGCCCGAGAAGAGAGAACCGAACGGAAAGGAATAATAGGTCATGATCCAGAAAGCTAGGGGGGGAAATTTGATGATGCTTTAACACTGCATCAGTGCAAGTAGCAGCTAGGACATCAAGCAAGGATGGGTTTTGACAATTTAGAAATGTTGGTAGATGATTTAGAATATGCAAGTCCAATGACTCAAATAAATATCTAAGGGCATTCGCACGAGTATTGATTTTGAGCAGATCAGCATTAAAGTCACCCGCAACAATTATGTTCTCATAGTGGTGAGAAAGAGTAGATACAAGATTGGAAAACTCAGCAGCGATATCGGAATTGAAAGCATTAGGAGGACAATATACACTGATAACAACACATTTGTCACATGCAGATTTTACCTCAACGGCAATAAATTCGAATTGTGAGCCACTAGACTTGCCGACCACTCTTGAGGAGAGCGAAGAGGTCACATATATAGCAACACCACCACCAGTGCGGCAAATACGGTCACCACGATGTAACAGAAAATTATGCAGGGAAACAAAAGAGGAGGGGATTTCCGGCTTTAACCAAGTCTCACTCACAAGCAGAACTTGTATCTTCGTTCGGTCAAACATCCATCTCAATTCATCCATTTTGTTTTTCAGACTTCTCGCACATACAACACATATGTTAAGTCCTGAGGAGGCGGAGCAAAGGATGTTTAGTAGTCTTCCCTGTTTGTGCATTCTATCAGTGATACATAAATGAAAGAAAAGAGCACAGTCACGTCTTCAAAAACCAGTACGAAACAAGCTAGATATGTTAAGTAGAAGAAGAAATAAAAGAGAGGATAAAAAGGAACTGATAAAGAAGAAGAAGAATAGCCAAGAAGAGAGGCAATATAGTACAAACAAATTCTATAAAAACTTAAAATTAAAATTAAAATCAAAACTAGGAGTAAAATTAAAAATAAAGTTAAAATTGAAATTAGAACCAAAATCATAACAATAAGATTAAGTAAGCATATAAACATACTTTAATCCATAGTAGTGTGCTCCACAATAAAAACGGGCTGCTCTCAACCAGCTATAAAACAGTTGGAGAGGAGTTAATGGCCTCTTCCAGGTCAAGTGCTGAAGTGAATTTTGCTGGCTGTTTATTCCTTTCCAGTTGTACAAAGACAAAACCCCGTCGCGTGAAGACTGAAGTAACTAGATTCCTTCTCAGCAGTTTACGAGCTGTTTGAAAGATATCGTTGTTTTTCGATGTTAAGCTCTCATTAATATAAACTGGGCTGTCTGCAGCAAAGCCCAGATTCAGGCTCTTTAATGTAATAGCACCATGCCGACGGCTTTTTTTTAAAAACTCCAGTTGCTCGTTAGCTGATGGAAATTTAGCTATAATCAACGAACTGCTCATCGTGGCGTTTCCATTCGCCGACACAGTGCTTCGCCGCTGCAGTGGACGGAACACATTCACATACGGTGTTAATTCATGTCCAATGGTAGATGCAATGGAGTTCAAAATTTGCCTCGAATTATCAGTTTCGCTCGCAGGAATCCCTCGGATAACCACATCATGGAGTCTAGACTGTCGCCGAAAATCCTCCAGATCATTAGACACAGCGGCAAGGTCGTGCTGCACAGTCACTAAATCCTCCGATAGTTTGCAAGCTTGGCCGTTGAGAGAGTTGCGTACTTCATCAAATTGAGAAGACAAGCGAGTCTCAAGCTGCTTCAGTCGATCCTCAAAGGCAGCAAATTGTTCATGCAGTATGCGATTGATGTGCACCAGCAGCCTTTTTTCTAAGAGTTCAAAGGTGTCATCAGGGGCTGCTATGGACGTCGATCGTGGTGTTCCGCTACTGCTGTAGACACGATTGCTGGGCGCATGATCGGGAGTATTAATTTTGGCGGGAACACCGACTTTTCTGACAGCTGTTCTTGTTTGCGATCTAGGCATATTAATTTATTAAGAAAAAGGATGTTTTACTTCGAAAAACACAAAGCACTCCAGAATTTCTGACGGGACGCCGCAATACTTATATGTATATATATTGAAAGTTAGGTTTACGGATGGAAAAGCACGGGAAAAATGTTAAATATTTGGAGCAACAGCGCACACGTCTACACGGTAATCATGCTAGAACTCAACTCATACATACTAAGAGATCATATCGGAATCAGATGTTACGTCTACATCGATGATATTTTTATTTTCGGTAAAAATGAAGAAGAACATTTCAAAAACGTTGAACTTGTTTTTAAAACCCTAGAGGCAGCGAATTTGAAAGTTCAGCTAGATAAGTGTGAATTTGGATTTGTCATATCAAAAAATGGAATTAAGACCAACCCCAAAAAAGTAGAGGCTATTTTCAATGTGTCTACACCAAAAACTCTTAAAGAGTTACGATCATTTCTTGGTATGTCAGGATATTATCGCCGATTTATTAAAGACTACGCAAAAATCGCGAAACCCTTGACATCCCTTTTAAGAGGGGAAGATGGACGTGTGTCCAAACAGATTTCGAAAAATAAACCTATTGTTCTTCCTGCAGAGGCTATCGAAGCATTTAATAAAATCAAAAATTCACTTGTTTCTCAAGAAGTACTACTGATCCATCCGGATCTCAACAAGGAATTTCAGTTAACCACCGACGCGTCTGACTTCGCAATTGGTGCCGTGCTTGCGCAGGACGAAAAGCCAATAACGTTTCTTTCTCGAACTCTAACAAAAACAGAGCAGAATTATGCTACCAATGAGAAAGAGATGCTCGCCATCATTTGGGCGCTCAACTCCTTGCGAAACTATTTGTATGGTTCAAGAAAGGTGAAAATATTTACTGATCATCAACCTTTGACGTATGCGTTGAGTAACAAAAATACTAATAGCAAAATGAAAAGGTGGAAGACTATCCTGGAGGAGTACAATTATGAACTTAAGTACAAACCAGGCAAAGCTAACGTTGTAGCTGATGCACTATCAAGACAACCACCAAAAGTGCAAATTAACTCAATGACAGCAACACATAGTGACAACAGCTCACCTCACAATTTAATCCCGACGGTAGAAATACCAGTAAATGCCAGTTTGTTCTGATAAAGGGTAACGAAAATAGTTACCAAATTATAAACCCTCACCCAAATTACCAAAGGCACATTTTTATCCGACCTCATTACACAGATCCCGAACTTATAAATATCTTTAAAAGACACTTAAATCCGCACACATTAAACGGGCTCAAAACAGACGAAGATATTATGGGAAAAATCCAAAGGATTTATCCAACTCATTTCAAACATTACAGAATTCGGTTCACGCAAACATTAATCGAAGACATTACTAACGAAACAGATCAGGAAGAAATAATTCTATCAATTCATCGAAGAGCACATAGAAACGCAGATGAAAATAGGTTACAGATCTTGGAAAAATACTATTTCCCCAGAATGAGCCATAAAGTAAAAAGACTTTTATACCCTAGACACACAGAGGTTGAATCTAGAAGATTTTATTTTAATTTCGAGTTGAAATTACAAAAGTGACACACAGAGATTTTGAAAAATTGGCTAATTTCACATGTCAAAATTTATGTGCATGCATGTGTTATTATCAAAACTTTTACAAAATAATTTAGTGAATCTATTATAGTATGTTTTGAAGTAATATATAAACAGAAGTGTGCTTTGAATAAAGAAAAGCAAAAATATTTAATGAGAATATTTATTTTTTTTTGGTTTTCAACAGAAAAATGAAATGTAAATGAAAATTTTTTGCTTAACTTTTTTTAAATAGATGTCTCTGTTCTACGTAGAGCGAAACTTTAGTAGATTTCGAACGATTATTACGTATTTTTTATGTAATTTCGCCAACTAGATTTCAGCCCAAATCGGTCGTTTTTTGCGGATTTCGAAGCTGAAATTAGCAAAATACTTAATTTCAACCTCTGTGTGTCTAGGGTATTAAAAGCATGTAAAGTGTGCAAAGAACATAAGTACGACAGACATCCCAATAATCCAAAATTAAATCCTACACCTATCCCAAACGTTCCTGGACATACTATCCACATCGATATTTATTCCACCAAAAGATATCTCGCCTTAACGGCAATAGACAAATTCACTAAATTTGCCCAGGCCAAAATTATAAAGTCGCGCGCAATAGAAGACGTAAAGCAACCTTTAAGAGATATTTTACTTTTCTTTAGAGTCCCCGAATTCATAGTACTCGACAATGAAAAATCCTTAAATTCCGCAACCATAATATCTATGTTTGAAGATCTTAACATTACCATTGTCAAGACCCCCCCCCTATAAGAGCGAAGTAAATGGTCAAGTGGAACGATTTCATTCCACGCTTTCCGAGATCATGCGATGTCTTAACAATGATGGAACAACCCGCTCCTTTCAAGAACTTGTAGAACGCGCAGTAAATGAGTACAATCATACCATTCATTCTGTCACGGGTAAGAAACCTGTAGAATTATTCTATGGTCGAAACCCCCGAATTACCCCTGAACAGTTCGAAATAGTTCGAGCGAAAAATATCGAAAAACTAAAACAAAAACAGGAAAAAGATCTAAGGTATCATCATAAAAAGCGCAAACCAATAAAAAATTATAATGTAGGGCAAATCATTTTTGTGAAACACAACAAAAGAATAGGGTCTAAGTTAACAGTAAGGTATAAGCAAGAAATCGTACAAGAAAATAGACATACAACAGTAATTACCCAGTCAGGAAAAACAGTTCACAAGAGTAATATAAGAAATTAATTTTACAGATTCATCCTTTCCACCAGCGAGGGAGAAGTCCAAATACTTGACTATTCCAATTCCCAGATTATCGCCTTTCATTCCGGTATAGCCAAGCTACAAAATGGAAATTTTAAGCTGATCCACATCATAGAACTTGAGCAATATCAAAAATTCATCTCCGATATGAATTTGGTCCTCGAAAAACAGATTAAGAAAAACCATTCCTTATTCCCATTCCTTCAACATGAGCTGCTCCAAATCCAAGAATCATTAGAGAACATCAGGCCACATAGAGAGAAAATATCATTAAATTTTATAGGAAGCGCATGGAAATGGATCGCTGGGAATCCGGACCATGATGACTTCGTCTTACTAAAAGACAGAATGAATAATGTTTAAGTAAATAATAATAAGCAGGTCATAATTAATAATTTACATAACGACAGAATAAATAATATTACTCGTATTACTAATGAGATATTAAGAATATTCAAGGAAGGCGAAGGCAAACGAAAAAAATTAGCATTAGGCACACAATACAAGATTAGGTTAATAAAGGAAGAATTAGTAAATATTAGATACGCCATCCAATGGGCGAAACTCGGTGTAGTAAATTCAATGATGTTATCAAAAACAGATATAAATTTGGCTACAAAATCTCTTGATCAGGAAAATCTTCCTTACTCTACAGCAGAAGAAGCATTAGAGTTTGCACAAGCAAAAGTCATAAGCAATAGTTCTACTTTACTTTACATAATTAATATTCCGATCACAACAGAACAAATATTTCAAAAACTAATTATAAAACCAGTAAAGAAAGGTAATCTTGTCAATAAAATTTCTTATAATATGATATTAAAAAATGGTAACAAGTATTTTGGCATTAAAAAGGAATGTAAAACTTATAATTATTTAACAATTTGTAACCAGGACAGCATCTCCGACATTAGTAATTCTACTTGTATTCCGAATTTACTTAGAAGTCGCAACGCCACTTGCACAATCATAAATAATCAACACATACCCACCTTAGAGGAAATAGAACCAGGAATAATACTATTGAACCAGTTTAACGGAACAATTAGCGCACAAAATTTCGGTCATAGCCTCTAAGGGACATTCCTCATAAAATTCCACAACGGCACCATAAACATCAACGGTCAAGAATTTAAGTCCAAGGAAGTTTCAACGTTACAGGCCTTACCACCGATCGTTCAACCAACAGCATTGGAACGAGATTACCAAAAAATCCTGTCGTTAGAGATGATGAATGAACTTCAAATTAACGGCACAAATAGAATCCAACTCTTAGAAGCGGAGAAGAGAACCCACCAATGGATAACATACGGACTTATCATCTTAATTGGGTCGACACTCGTCATCGCTTTTGTTATCAACCGAAAGAAGACTACAAAGATCGTTATTCAACAGAATCAGGAAGTTGAAAAAGGCATAGAAAATATTGCCCTCGACGAAAAGAGCGAAGCACCTGCAGAGCCCACTCTATCGCTTTTCTAAGGATGAATGAGGACATTCAATTTAAGAGGGGAAGAGTTAACACCATCACCATCGGTGGCAAAATATCTCACGGCGATTTTCCTGGAATCCCCAATCGCGCAACTGCATGTGGGTGCTGACGAAGCGTCTGTGACTTACCCACTGCAATTACCAAGAAATTAGATGATAAGTGCTTAATAGTAAAATATTTAATAACAATCAAAAGAGACTAGTGTCCAAGTAGGAATAATTTTGTGAGCCACAAGGCAGTCTAAAAGTTGCCGTCTTAAGATCGAGACTATTGTTAAATTTAAACGCGGATTTTAAAGATTAAATGAAGTTCAATAATTTTTTATTATTAGAAAAGCGTTTTAAATCTATTAACTTGTATTGCTTTTGTTTTGTTGTTTTGTTGTTGTTGGAAAATACGATTTCTTGGTCGGTGGCTCAAATTTAACAATGAAGAAGATGATGAATGGAGATGCAAATGCAATTATTAAATTAAGCGTCGTATTTTTTTCCATGTTGAGAAAAATGAAATAGGTTTTTTTTTAACAAAAATTCAAGCTTTTTTTATTGATTTTATTATTGATTATAGAGAAAATTTGAGTGATTAGTTTGGGTAAATTTGAATATATTTGTTTACAATAATAAAAAAACAATAAAAAAATCAGAACTTCAGTTCAAAACCCTACTTCATATTTCTCAAGAGAAGTCGAATGAATGAAGGAATAACAGTTCCGATTTTAAAAGTTTTTTTAAATGTTTGTATTAATGCCGGGTTTTCACTAGTAGAATTAGTGGTAGAGTAACTGGCCTACTTTTAAGCGGTAGAGTAACTTTACCACGGTGCTATCCCACTCTACTCTACTATAACCGAGTTTTCATTAGGTGAGTTCCCAGGATAGTTAGTACTCGACCAGTATACTCTACCACTAATTCTACTAGTGAAAATCCGGCATAAGGGTGATTGTTTACTTTATCGCCCCGCCCTCCGCTCTGGGCGCAACACCAAAATGGTCGGGCCCTACTCCGAGAATGGGGTAGAAGTTGAGGTGGCGGAGTGTTTGGGGGCGCGCAATCCCGAGTCAAAGTCGTTACTAAAATGACTGCTTATTGAACCGCTATTTTTGAAAAAAATACTTATAAAAAAGTGATTTTTACAAATTCTAATTCTTGTAAATGTAATGGAATGGATTTACACGGGAGAATGAAGGAACACCGATTATCAATCCCTTTGGTTGTTCCCTTCCGTGTGAATTCCTCCATTTCATTTCCCCACCCGTGATATTCAAGGACATGACCAAATAAGGAGATAACGCCTGTCGATGGCTATCTCCTTGGGTGTTTCCCTGTCCTCACCCCCCAAGTCTGATGCGCCAAGGGCTAAGTTTTGAGTTGGCGTCGTTTTCAAAAAATTCATTCGGGAAGTAACTTTGGGTAGAGAAAGGTCGGTGGTTTTTTTTCTCAGGCGCAGTCGGATTGATTTTTTTCGGTAAAAGATAAATGAAAAACTCAAGAGTCGGGAGATAGTTCGAGAGAGGAAAAGAAAGGTCGGAAAATGTATGAGCCCGTGCGCAGGCCGTAGAGTCGGAGATTTTAATGAATTTTGATTCGAGCGTCTCGCGGAGTTTTGTTTCCTTTAATCAGGAAAATCTATAAAGGAAAAAGAAAACTTTTGTTTGATCTGAAAAGGTTCCGTCCGGAAAGAGAGAAAAAGAAAAAAAGCAGACTTGGTGTTTCCAAAGTGAAGATAGGATAGAAGTGGAAATTTTGTTTTAATTTAAATACCCTGAAAATAATGGGTTTCGTTAAGCGAAAAGTGGCAGGAAAAAGAAGGGAACTATCGGGAGAGAAAATTTTAGCAAATTTCTAAGATCTTTTTTTGGAAAATTGTTTTTGAGTGTCGAAGAAAAACAAAAGATTTTTTTTGTTTGACTCCAACAGTTCAACATTTAGTTTTTTTTGCCATTTTAGAAAAAAAGGGAAATTTTGGTTTGCGTTTTGTTTTGGGTTTTGAGAGAGGAGATAAGTGAAAAAAACGAAGAAAATAAGAAAAAAAAGAAACCCAAGTTAGAATTTCAGTGTATCACGATTGGTTAAATAAGAGAATAAAGATAGAAAAAGTGACAAGTTCACCTAATAACGATGTGCGCTGTTTTTTGAAGTGAAAACTTCTATAGGCACGTTGGGCACTTTTTGGCCTGGGGAAAAAACTAAAAACTCGCGTCACGCGCACTTTTTGTGTGCCATCACGCGCACGTACCATCACGAGATGTTTCCTTTGGGGGTTTTAGTTTTAATTATGTAGTAAGAATTATATATTATATATTAAATATTACATATTAAATATTATATATTAAATATTATATATTGAATATTATATATTTAATATTATATATTAAGTATTGTGTATTATGGACTATGTAGTGTACTACGTACTATGAGCTATGTACTAATTATTATGTATATATTATTATGTTCTATGTGCTATGTATTATGAATTATGTAGTATGTACTATGTACTATGCACTATGTACTATGCACTATTTACTATGTACTGTATATTATGCACTATTTACTATGTACTATATACTATTTACTATGTATTATGTTCTATGTACTATGTACAATGCATTATGTATTATATACTATGTACTATTTACTATGCACTATGTACTGTATATTATGCACTATTTACTATGTAATATATACTATGTATTATATTCTATGTACTATGTACTATGTACTATGTTCTATGTACTATGTACAATGCATTATGTATTATATACTATGTAATATTTACTATGCACTATGTACTGTATATTATGTATTATGTACTATGTACTATGTACTATGTACTATGTACTATGTACTATGTACTATGTACTATGTACTATGTACTATGTACTATGTACTATGTACTATGTACTATGTACTATGTACTATGTACTATGTACTATGTACTATGTACTATGTACTATGTACTATGTACTATGTACTATGTACTATGTACTATGTACTATGTACTATGTACTATGTACTATGTACTATGTACTATGTACTATGTACTATGTACTATGTACTATGTACTATGTACTATGTACTATGTACTATGTACTATGTACTATGTACTATGTACTATGTACTATGTACTATGTACTATGTACTATGTACTATGTACTATGTACTATGTACTGTATATTATGCTCATTTACTGTGTACTATATACTATGTATTATGTACTATGTACTATGTACTATGTACTATGTACTATGTACTATGTACTATGTACTATGTACTATGTACTATGTACTATGTACTATGTACTATGTACTATGTACTATGTACTATGTACTATGTACTATGTACTATGTGCTATGTTCTATGTACTATGTACAATGCATTATGTATTATATACTCTGTACTATTTACTTTGTACTATGTACTGAATATTATGCTTATTTACTATGTACTATATACTATGTATTATGTACTATGTACTATGTACTATGTAATACGTAGTATGTTCTATGTACTATGTACAATTCATTATGTATTATATACTATGTACTATTTACTATGCACTATGTACTGTATATTATGCTTATTTACTATGTACTATATACTATGTATTGTGTACTATGTACTATGTACTAGGTACTATGTTCTATGTACTATGTATAATGCATTATGTATTATGTACTATGTACCATTTACTATGTACTATGTACTATTTACCATGTATGCACTACGTACTATCCACTATGTGCTATGGCCATAGAAATCCACACATTTGAAAATTAGTATGTGGGTATAAAGTTTAATCGTGCATTTCCGAAGCTTGGTTTAGCCTTCCACGCGACTCATCGGATACCAAAAATGTATGTACATCGTTCATTATATTTATAGAAAGTGAGTAACTACTTTTGACTGCATTAAATTAGTTATCCTAAATTGATGTTAATTGATCCTTATCCTATTGTAATATTAAGAATGATTTGGAAATATAGACTGGCCGGCCATAGAAGTTTTCACTTCCAACGTGTGGTCCTACGCACACTCATATTTTTTTCTTTTCAAATGTAATATATCTTTCTTGTGACTAATTTCCTAGTGCCCAAGTTATTATTATAAAAGAACAAAATTTTTTTTTGCAAATTAGTAAAACTAAGAAGAAAACAAGCATGTTTGTGTAGAGAGTGGCACAGGAAGAAAAGAAGAAAAAAAACGCTCAGGTGACTTTAACAAAATAAAAAAAAAGGAAAATGTGGACAAAGGTAATTTACGTTTTGATGGAGAACGATGATTAATAATTTTTATAAGACAAAATGAACAAAAAAGAAAAAGAATGGATTTAATTGTCTTGTACATGCAAATGTAGGAAAGCCATTTTTTTTTATAATAAACAAAAAAAAATTAGATTTAATTATCCTGTGATTACATTGAAATATATGAACTAAACTTTTTACATCATAAAATAACAACAAAAAAATAATAGACTAAACAAAAATTTTAGAATTGATCTCCTTATACTTACATTGTAATCTCTCACTGGAATTTTTTTTGATGCTAAATAAATAAATAATTAATGTCATAAACTCATACCCAAGATATGATGGTGGAATGAAACCATTTTTTTTTAATGACAAATGGAAAAACCAATATTAAAATAAAACAATATATTTCTTTTAAGTAAAATAATGACAAATGGAAAAACCAATATTAAAATAAAACAATATATTTCTTTTAAGTAAAATAATGACAAATGGAAAGACCAACATTAAAATAAAACAATATATTTCTTTTAAGTAAAATAATGACAAATGGAAAGACCAACATTAAAATAAAACAATATATTTCTTTTAAGTAAAATAATGACAAATGGAAAGACCAACATTAAAATAAAACAATATATTTCTTTTAAGTAAAATAATGACAAATGGAAAAACCAATATTAAAATAAAAAAAAATATATTTCTTTTAAATAAAAATCACCAGCTGGTAAAAAAAGAAAAAAAAACTACTAAAGCAAACCCATATATATATATTTTGTTTTTGAAATAAAACAACGAATAATCCCTATTAGCGTAAATGTAAATTTTTTTGTGATTTCTTTCGGTGAAGGAAAAAGGGGAGAGAAATCTATGAAGGTTCCTGGGTTTTTTTTTGTTTTTTTTTGATAATAAATTGACGAAGTTAGAATTGAAATTTTAACGGTAGTATTGTTTTTTTCTTTGCTTCGGGAATTTTTTTCTTCTTCTTATTTTTTTTGTGTGTGGGATTTTTTCTTTCTTTTTCTCTCGTGAAATGATGGCTCGTAAGTAGACGCATCGAGGGAGATGGTGCTCTAGGGGAGGTTTGGTCCCTCTAAGAATCGTAAGTACCCCATAATTTTTTTCAGATCCCCCTGTATCCTTGCAGCAGAAAGCATGGCTGCTTAACGTCATTACACCCCCTCTCATATGGCTGTCCAACATTGTGTCATCTCTATCTCGTCGAACACCTTTTAGTTATTTTTATTATGTTGACACGCGGAATTTGTCGGTATGTAGTATATACAGTAACTGTCTCTAATGACGAGCCCCTACACCACGAACCCCCCAACGGCGAGCTAGCCGCAGCACCGCCAGGCGTGTCCTTATTTCTGGTGTAGAGGGTGAGTGATGGTAATTCCAGGTCTCCAGAGATAGGTCTCCATTTTTCATAATTATTATCAGCAGTTCAGCCCCGGCCGTCAGCCCGCTGGACCTCGTTAGCATTGATTTTTCAATTTATATATTATTTGCACTGTCAGGCTAGTTTTTCCTTGACCATTAGTTCGATACGTATTTTATTATGACAGTCACACATATGGCGCATCACGTCAATTGTGTTTTCTGTAGCTTAGTTTATTTTATTTGACAGTTACAAATATGGCGCCCAACGTTCGGTAATCCGGACTTTAAATTTTCGTAAGGTTAGACTGAAGTTCTAGTAAGATTTTTATAATAATCAGTTTGTTGTCACTAGTTGATAAATTAATTCTTTTATTGCTAGTATCATTCTTAATATTCAAATTTATTCATTAGAAAAAAAAAACCTAAAGTCATTAATGAATCGTTTTGGGAACAGCCATAGAGAGGTGCCACAAGTTCTTTTAAATTTTTTTTGGAACCCTAACGGTTTCAGGTAAATGATTAATCTATTTACTTTCTGTTATGTTTCGGTGGTAGCTTCCACTTTTTATTGATGTTACTCATGCATATGTTAGGATGCCCTCATCTTGGGTTCAAGCGCTTCGCTTGCCCTTGTGACATCCTATGTTGGCCAACCTAGTCATGCCCTACTGCTGTCGGTTCGGTTTACAGGTGGCTTATGTTCATCTGGCTTTGCGCAGAGGTGCCCCTGGCTTTGGTTGTCCTTCCCTTGTCTTAGAGTACAATGCTCAATTTTTTTTCTGATCCTTTTAGTATGGCCAAAATGGTTGTTGGACGGTGAACTTACTTTCTGGTTACCAGGCGCTCCGCCTGACTCTGCGGTAGGTTCAGTTGTCCCGCAACCAATGCGGTCCCGTTATATAATCTTCTGGTTGTACCTGCCTTCCGGAATTTCAGCATTTCTTCGTTGCTGATCCGTCGTGGCGGTCATCCAAGATTAAAATTAGTAATTCCTTTGGAAGTTTCCACAATGTCTTCGTCACGTGTTCACAGCCATGCGAACTGTTTCTGGGATAAGGGGGTGATCTGTTAAGGTCTCCTTTGGGGAGGATGGTGTTACACCTGATCTAGCACCATCCCCTCCAACGAGCCTTGTATAATTTTGGGGGTGCTTATTGGTGCCACTGACACCAAAACCTTTTTTGGGGGGAGCATTCCTCCCTCTGGGGTCCACACTCTGCTCTTTGATAAATATACGTCGTTGGTACATAAATATATTGTAGTTTTTTTGTGCGTTTTCGCTGGGGATTCAATGCACCGGCGTATTATATTTGAAAGGAAAATAGATCTCCTTCCTTTTTTTAACGTTTATCGTATCTTGCCTTATACAGGAAATATTTTAATCAATATCGTCGTCCGACTTAGGACCATTCCTTAATCACTGAACCTATAATTTTTATAAAATCAATATAGCCAAAATGGCTGATGAACAGATCAATGCAGATGCTGGCGGAAACGCTGATGCCATTTCCGACTCTCCGTCATTCCACGGTTTCAACAATGAACCGTCCACTGTCCAGAATAATGACGAAGTGCACGAATTGAAAAAGCAAATAGCTCTCTTGCGGGCTCAATTGTTATCCTTGACAGTCCAGCCCGCGACGAAGGATAGGAATGAACGGGCAAGTTCACCTAATGAGCAAGTGCAAGCGGCACAAATATCCTCACCTGACATACAATTTATAGCTACACCCAAAGGTTCTCGGCAGGCTTCACGCCATCCCTCTATAGTGTTATCTTGGAACATAGTGTTCACAGGACATGTTAGCGGCCTTACTGCTGAACAATTTATCTTTCGATTAGAAAGCAAGGCAAATGACGCAGCTGTGTCAAACCAGGAACTGTGCGCTACCGTATCCTCCTTACTTAAGGAAAGGGCGGCGACCTGGTACTGGAACCAGTTCCGTAGAGAATTTCCTGTTCCAGAATGGACAGATTTTCGGAGAAACTTCTTGGCCCAATACAAAGGGCATGACTCGGATCTACACACCATTAGAGCCATGGTTAAACTAAAACAAAACCAAGACTCCTTCGATGAGTATATGGAAAAGATGATTTCGTTGTTCAACAAAATGGAAGACCCTATCACGGAGGCTCAGCTAACAGTCATGTTAGTGGAGAATTTGAATTATACTACAGGAAATTCCCTGATAGGCATGAGATTCAAAACCCTGAAAGAGCTACGAGAGCAATGTCTTAAGGTGGAGCGTTGGCACCTAAATAAAAAAGTGGAACGAAGAACCAACCTGCGAGTTCACGAGCTTGATGTAGATTGCGCGGACAATTCCGCTTCCGAGCCATATGACCCATACTTCCAATCTATTGACGAACTATGTTTGGAAATTGGTCGATTACCATGCCACAGTAGGGCATTTTAACTACCATTTTTTATTACAGCCTTAACAGGTTCAAAATTTAGGACGACAGAACAAATGATACATGGAGAAAGGTCATCAAGATGGACAAAGAATCAACAACATGAGCAGACAACAAGAAAAACAACTAAGCAACCTGAAGTCTCCCTGCATGGCTATGGTTGATAAATGGTGATTACCTCAACATAATCAACCCTAATAATAATATGCTGGTTGAATTAGATCATCAAATTAGCTTTAAGTTACATAAGCTCAAAACTCACTTAGAAAGAAAAGGTTTTAATTTTTACTCAAAGAATCACTCAATTAAAAATTGAAGATGGTCACACTAACAAATCACAAACGCAATCACATTCACACATACAAATGACGTTCCCCACTTCGGTTGTTATCAACCAAACCGGTTTACACCGTTATTCAAGTTCGCAAGTGAACAAAATTGTTGCTTGCTGAATTTTTCGCTCTCTCTGGGTTTAGCCGTCGCAGCAGCAGGTAATATCCGTCCACATTTTTTTCCTTCCCTTTATATTTCCCAAGTTGGTTCGTTATACTCGTAGCCGTTGATACAAGTATAACGACCTTTACTAATTTCTATTCCTGGTAGCGCTTTGATATCAGGGTTTCTTTATTTAATAATTTAATAATCAGACCGTTGAACTTGTAGATTTTGTGATACAAGTTTCAACCGGAAACTTACTAACTTTATTTGTTATTCCTTGTAGCTCTTGATACAAAGGTTTAACAAATTACTTAACCAAGTAGTTGAACTTGTAGAGTTTTTTGATACAAGTTTCAACTACATCTACTAACCCCAATTGAACCTTGTAGCGTCTGATACAAGGTTTCATTAAATTACTAACTTCAAATAGTCAAACTTGTAGAGTTATGATACAAGTAATAGCTATTTATTGAAATTAGTATAATTGTAGCGTTTGATACAAATATCACTATTTCATAACTTTGAGATCTATCTTGTAGAGTATTCATACCAGATAGTATTTCCAACCTTGTAATAACAAGGTATTTATTTTAACAAATCCCTTAAACTTCCCCCTACCTTTTATCTGCTATTTTGACCAGGTGAGTACTAAATAATTGATTTATATTGAAAATTATTTTATTGTTTTTCTGATGGTGGTATGGTGATTGACCATTATAATTGATATTATAAATTTTTTTTTTGAATATTTTTTTGTACTTCCCTTTTTTCTTTTGGAGTGAATTTTGACTTTAGTCGTAATTGAAATTGTCTCTTTTTTATTGAAGTTGTTTTGAATTAAAAAAAAAAAAAATTTGAATTTTACTGAAGTGATTATAATCTGAACTAAATAATTTGAAGTTGAATTATATTTGAAGTTTTGAATTTATATTAACGTGTTATTATTGAAGTGATTGTATACAATTTAAAGAGTTAATAAACTAGAATTATATTGTTGCTTATATTCTTTTTTATTGACCACTGAGCGCTGGGGTTGTGGGGCTGCGTGCCGGCATATATAGAAATTTACTTTGAGTTTACGCGAAAATTAAACATGGTCCTTCGAGCCGGATAAAGCTCCCAATTTTAGTGCGCAGTCAGGTTAGGAATACTACTACCCAGCAATAATTTAACCGCCTGTGGAAGAATAGCTAAGCTTCACCATAGGCGGTCAATCTCCACAAATTAACATTTTTATTTAACATTCCAGAGCTCAAATTTATTCACACTTTCTGATAATAGTGCCTCTTGTCGGTAATCAGAACCTTTAAGTGAAAATTAAAATTCCTCAGTACAAGATAACATTTTCACAACATTTATATGACCTACTGCCCATAAAAATTTAACCTAAAACCTTGTTTTGTTTATAAAGTGTTAGTTTGCTGCGATATTTATAATTCAAATAACATATATTTGAAAGTGAAGATGTGTTTCCTTTAGGTACTTAAACAATAAAGATTAATTTTGTTTTGAATTGTACTTACTTGATCCAACGATCCAGCACTTATTACTCATATAGGCAGAGTTCCTCACACATAGCAAGATTCTACACACTTAGCTATTATTTTTTTTGCGTCTTATGCTCAAGTTCTATTCAAAACAGTTGTACGGTTCTTATACCTAACAATTTTTAATCCTAGTGCTCAATTTATATTCCTTTATTATTTTTTAGAGGCAAGGCCCTCACTTCAAAACAATTGTACGGTTCTTATACCTAACAACTTCTTGAGCCTAGCGTTCAATATATATTAAAATTGGAGGCAACGCACCTCACGTCAAATCCATTGTAAGGTTCTTATACCAAACAATTCCTTGAGCCTAGCACTCAAACTATATTATTTTCCAGAGGCAACGCCCTCACTCCAATTTAATTGTAAGGTTCTTATACCGAACAATTTCTTGAGCCTAGCACTCAAACTATATTATTTTCCAAAGGCAACGCCCTCACTCCAATTTAATTGTAAGGTTCTTATACCGAACAATTCCTTGAGCCTAACACTCAAATTATATTATTTTCTAGAGGCAACTTCAATTCAATTGCAAGGTTCTTATACCAAACAATTTCTTGATTCTACTCCTCAAAGTACATTATTTTATTGAAGGCAACGCACTCCATTTTAATGCAATTGCAAGGTTTTACACACCAGACTATATTTATACGAGCTAGTAATCAAATTTTCTTATATTCTACTAATATTGCTCAAATCTTATTAAGATTTCGAAGTCGAACTTTTCATTTACTTTAATCACAAGGGTTATATACACCGAACCGATCGTTAATCGAGCTGATTACTCATATTTTAACAATCAACAATTTGTTTTGTACTTATACTTTATTATCTTGACGAAGCAGAGTACCTTAATTTAAGCTACTTTCAAGGTGTCATACACCAAAATTACATTATTGTTATAGCAGCATAGTACTTAAAAATTATTATTAGCATTTCAGGTATTATATACAATTATACAGATAGCTAAAATCTATCACTTACTACCCCTTTTTGTTTTTATATTGAAGTGTTTGAATTTAGTTGGTCATTTTTCGAAATTTAATTGCGCGGTTTAAGTTGATATTTGAGATGGCTACTAATACAAGTCTTACTGACATGTTAGATTTGCAAAAGGTGTATATAGACTTGCTAAACAAGGCTATGAAAGGGTATACAAAGACAGCATTGGTTAAAAGGACAAAGGAATTTGTTTAAGCAACATAATTATTGAGCAAGTGCTCTAAATAATTTACGAATTGCTTGCATAAATTAATTACTTAGCCAGAGGTTATTAACGTCGAGTTTAATAACTTCTGGCCTATTTATGAAATAAATTTTTAAAATAAAAGGTAGATAATCAGCAAAATTGCGCTGAATTAAAATAATTATAATTTATTGTAACTTCACTTGTTAAACTCAACTCAGTCATACCGGACGTAAATAAATTTAAATTCGTACCACTCGTATTTATTTATTTTTTTTTGAAGTTTTTCTCATGCGTACATATTGACGCGCACAGAATTAATTTTGGAAAGAATTACACAATGTCGCGGCCTTTGGGCACAAATAGAGAAAACCCATGTGCAAATTGAGTTACAGTTTGCAAAATTAGTTGAAAAGCCAACATGTGAGTATTTTGTCAAAGAAACGTATTTGCATCTTGAAGACAAATACTTTGAGTTTATGGGAACAATAAACGCCGCTCTCAACAAATTTGAGGAACAAGTTCCTCCCCCAAGTCCTTCAATGCACGAATCAACGCGAGTAAATTCATCTGCCTTGACAACTCATCTATGGCGATTGCCAAAGATTTCACTACCTACCTTCTCAGGATCATATGAATCCTGGCGGTCCTTTCACGACCTATTTAACTCTTTAGTCCATCAAAATCCTACACTTTCTGATGCACAAAAACTACACTACTTAAAGTCGGTACTCTCTGGAGAGGCAGAGCATCTTTTACGAAAATTTCAAATAACTGATGCTAATTACGAAACAGCGTGGAATGTATTATTAAAGAGATACAACAACAATAAAGTATTGGTTAATGCTCAGTTGAAAATTTTGTTTAATCTCAAACCGGTGTCTAGTGAGTCGGTTAATACAATAAAAACTTTGTTCGATAAGTCAAATGAGTGTTTGTGTGAGTTAGATGCCTTGGGCGTTAACACTTCAAATTGGGATCCTTTTCTCATATATTTGATTGTCCAAAGACTTCCTACCGAAACTCACAGGCTGTGGGAAGTTGAACTGGATGGGGCTTCATCACTCCCTACATTTGTTAGACTTAGACAATTTCTAGAAAAACGTTTCCGTGTGCTAGAAGCTATAGCTGACCACAAGACTAATATTTCACAACGTCCATCTAGTGGTTCAAACACTAAAATTTTCACACATTTTACCTCGACTACATCAGACATTTGTGTTTGCTGCAAGGAAAACCATAAATTGAAGGTGTGTCCCAAATTTCAGAAATTTTCATTCCCACAAAAATACCAGATGGTTAAATCAAATAACCTCTGTATCAATTGCCTGTCTAATTCACATTCTACTTCATTGTGCACGAGCAAATTTAATTGTTGGAAATGCAACAAAAGACATCACACCTTGTTACATAATGGTTCCACGCCAAATACATCCTCACAAAAGAACCGTGGTGCTAGAGCACCACCGAAATTAGCATCAGAAACTAATACAGGTGAAGTTCAAAACACAAACAATAATATTGAGACTACCGTGCTATTAAATACGCAGTTATTAAGTGACACCAAGCAAAGAATAACTTTGAAAAAGGCCCTTTTGTCAACAGCAATAGTAAAGGTTCCTACAAAAACCGGTGAGATAATTCTACGAGCGCTTATTGATCCAGGGTCGCAAGTATCACTTATAACAAAGACTGCTGCTAAACAGCTTAACATAAGGAGCATTACAGCCTCAATCACTGTCTCCGGTATATGTGAGTTGAAATCACCAGCAGACAAGCTAATGGAGTTCGAAGTACACTCGATACATTCGCCGACTTCCTCCAAAATGTTCGTCACAGCGCTGGTCGTCCCATCAATAACCAATTTATTGCCACCTTCACACCTCCCGAAGGAAACTTGGGATCATTTAGACAATCTCAATCTCGCTGACCCACATTACCATCTGCCAGGAAAGATTGACCTACTATTAGGTGCTGATGTATATACAACCCTGATATTAGATGGGTTAATCAAGGGCCCTGCTGGCACTCCCGCTGCTCAGAATTCCATCTTTGGCTGGTTAGTGATTGGCCCAGTAGACGCAAAGGGAGAAAGGGCGATCATACAATCCTTTAGTATTCAAGTGAATGATACTAATGAAGAAGACGATCTCAACTTAAGATTGCGTTCCTTCTGGGAAATTGAGGAAGTACCAGCGCAGGTAAGATATAGCAAGGCTGAAGAAGAGTGCGAAACTCTGTATACAAACTCGGTATGTAGATTACCTTCAGGTGCATATCAAGTAAAAATCCCTTTCATTAATGGCCAAGCTCCTGACATTGGAGCCTCTAAAGCCTCAGCCTTAAAACGATTAGCTTCTCTTGAGTCAAAATTGTCAAGAAATTCAAGTTTGCATTCCGAGTATACAAAAATACTCCAAGAATATTTGGACTTAGGCCACATGGTACCCGTAGTTCATGACAAATCTTTACCTTCATATTACATGCCACACCACGCTGTTTTCAAGGACAGTACCACATCGAAAGTACGAGTAGTATTTGATGCTTCAGCAAAATCCTCCAACGGAAATTCGTTAAACGAATGCATGCATCCTGCCCCAGTCATACAATCTGATCTATATTCAATTTTGCTCCGATGGCGGAGGTTTAAATACGCGATGTCAGCGGATATCGAAAAAATGTATAGAATGATACATCTTCACCCCTCAGATCAACCGTACCATCGTCTTTTATGGCGATCTAATCCTCTTGAACCCATCAAAGAATTTCAAATGACACGAGTAACCTTTGGAACAACCTCTGCACCATACTTAGCAATAAAAACACTTCATCAACTAGCAAAGGATGAACAAGAACAATTTCCTATAGCGGCACAAGTAATTACCCATGATTTTTATGTTGATGATGCCATTACGGGTACCCATTCTCTTACAGAAGCAATCTCATTATATCAGGAATTAACCCAATTACTCCGTTTAGGAGGCTTCAACCTTCGAAAATGGTCTAGTAATGATGTTGACATCCTTGCCATAATCCCTGAAGAGAACAAAGAACTAAAATCAACATTAACTTTCGCACATGATGAAAAGGTGAAGGCGTTAGGTCTGATCTGGCATCCAGCGGCGGATCATTTTACCTTGCAACATCCAGAATTAAGGTCTGGCATGTGCACAAAACGGCAGATTTTGTCTGGTGTCGCTGGGTTATTTGACCCGCTGGGGTGGATAGCGCCATACGTGATTAAAGGAAAAATTCTGATGCAAAGTTTGTGGCTTCTTGGATCTTCATGGGATGAACCAGTCACTGCATCCATTCAAAAGGAATGGCAAGAATTTCAACACCAATTTTCTCCAATTCCCTCTATTCAAATACCTAGGTGGCTCCACATTTGTGCAAATACATCCATTCAACTTCACGGATTTTCTGATGCTTCACAGTTAGCCTATGCTGCTGCTGTTTATGTTAGAGCTACTGATGGGCAGGGTTTATCAAAGGTCACTTTATTAACAGCCAAAACAAGAGTAGCTCCTGTGAAACCCATGACGCTCCCTCGCTTGGAACTATCTGGTGCACACCTCCTAGCAAAATTACTATACAAGGTTCGGAAGGAACTGAATTATTCCTCCGTAAGGACATTTGCTTGGACCGATTCAACAATTGTACTCAGTTGGACTCAATGCTCTCCGCATAAACTTAAAACTTTCGTGGCAAACAGGGTGAGTCAAATTCAGGAATTAATTCCGTCAGTTCCTTGGCGTTTTGTTCGTTCGAAGGACAATCCTGCGGATTGTGGTTCCCGTGGTTTAAGCGTAAACGAATTAAAGGCCTTTAAGTTGTGGTGGCACGGACCAAAATGGCTCCAAGAAACCGAGTCATCTTGGCCGAAAAATGTAAACCCAATGGTTAACCCCTTACCGGAGGTGCGGAAAGATTACTCACCATGCTCCTTGTTTTCAGACATAGCTTCCGATATAGTAGAATCATTTTCTTCCTACACTAAACTTATCCGAGTGTTTGCATATGTTTTACGGTTCCTCAAGAGGCTCAAAACATCCTGTCCACCTAACTCACCAAAATTAACTGTACAAGAATTACAAAATGCAAAAATTGAGTTAACTCGCTCCATTCAAAAACAAGTCTTCTCTAGAGAATACCAATTACTAAGCCAAGGATCGCAAGTCCCAGCTCAAAGTTCACTATTGTCGCTAACTCCCTATTTGGATGAGAATCACCTAATCAAGGTAGGAGGCAGGCTTACCCATGCAAAAATTCCCACCTCACAAAAGCATCAGGTAATCCTCCCTCCGAAACATCATTTTACTAAATTACTTATCGAGTATACTCACAAACTAACGCTTCATGGAGGAACAGGGCTTGTATTAAACACTCTCCGAACTGAATATTGGATTCCTAAGGGTCGACAAACCATCAAGCAAATTTTACATAAATGCATTCATTGCTTTAAAATATCTGCAAGGCCACGGCCTCAATTAATGGGCGATCTCCCAGAATCAAGGGTAGTTGCTTCAGCCCCGTTTTCTAAAGTAGGAATTGATTTTGCAGGCCCATTTCAAATCAGAATGTCAAAGTACCGTGGTGTTAGGTCCTACAAAGGGTACATTTGTATATTTATATGCATGGCTACAAAGGCAATCCACCTGGAAACCGTATCAGATATGTCCACGGCAGCCTTCTTGGCGTCATTACAAAGATTCATCAGCCGTAGAGGTCTATGTTCTGACATCTACTCGGATTGCGGCTCAAATTTTCTTGGAGCAAAATCAGAACTAGACTCCCACCTGGCACATTGTATTAAACATGTTGAAAACACCTTCACAATCCAAGGCATTAATTGGCATTTTAACCCACCTTCAGCTCCACATTTTGGAGGTCTGTGGGAGGCTGGTGTTAAAAGTGTTAAGTACCATCTAAAACGAGTCCTACAAAATTCAAATTTAACGTATGAAGAGTTTTCAACTACACTAACACAGGTGGAAGCATGTTTAAATTCAAGACCCCTTTTACCCCTCACAGATGATCCAAATGATCTGCAAGCCTTGACACCTGGGCATTTTTTAATAGGGCGAACATTGCTATCTCCGCCTGAGCCTGGTGAGACTAAGATTACATCCGTGGACAGATGGAAGTATGTACAAACATTACAAAAACATTTTTGGAACAGATGGTCCAAGGAATACCTGAATCATTTGCAAAACCGACCCAAGTGGTTAACCAAGCAAGAAAATCCCAAGGTTGGAGATTTAGTGATTGTAAAGGACCATCTGAGCACTCCACGATCATGGATGATGGGAAGAAATATTCAGGTCTATTATGGAAGCGACGGAATGGTGCGAGTTTTAACAATCAAAACTCAAACCGCCACTATAAAGCGCCCTATTCACAAGGTGTGTATATTACCAAGTGAAGACCCAGCTAATTAGCGTTCCTTCAACAATTTTAAATTTCTGTCAACATCATTCAATAAGGCTGATTGCCTTCGTTACAAATATCAACGCCCTTACAATTATTAAACCCCAGGATTGCTGTCACCAACCATTTTCATAAACAAAACAAATTACGAAATCTTGCCTTATAACAGATCATCTCTGCGAATTACTGGATTAGCCCTCTTGCCAGTTAACAAATGCATGAAATCCCGTTATATGGACATAAATTGCTTCAGTTCTAATGAAGGAGTTTAGTCTCGAATAAACTGCAGATCCGACAACAATTTAATGGCAACCAACTTAAGTGAAGAAGATCACCAAGGTCAGAGTCCAGAAATTATCGACCTAACAATAGGTGATGATGAGGTCGAAAGGTTTGAGTACATCACGAGGGCGATGAGCGAGCTCAGGATTACCTCTCCACCAACCATTCGGTTAATAAGGTCAACCCAAATTGTGCCCCCAGATGCTACCACCGACGACTTGTTTTGTACCCTAGTGGATGACGAAACAGATCAGGTGGAAACCGTTAAAATTTCGATGCAGGCCTTGCAGCGTGCAAAGAGGCGCAAACGGCGGATTCGTTTTAGTAGCGGATACACAATTAAAATTAAATTAATTAACGAAGGACTTATTAAAGTGATACAATCTTAATAAACTGTTTATTTTCATTTAAATACCCCTATCACCTTAACTTATAAGTTTATTTGGCGTCATGACGTTTTTCTCTACTTCTGTTGTTTTCTTCTCCTTTGTTGTTTAGGCAGTTAACCCAAAATATATTTATCCTGTGTCCATTGTGTAAGTGATAAAAGAAGTGGGCTTTCACCAGCGACACTCAATTGTTTTCTCTTTGCGAAGTCATTTATATTAATTAAATCATCATTGAATTCCCGTACGTTTATTTATTTTTTGAAACTCGTCCGCCGTGTTTCAAAGGGGGGGAGTATGTTTGGAAATTGGTCGATTACCATGCCACAGTAGGGCATTTTAACTACCATTTTTTATTACAGCCTTAACAGGTTCAAAATTTAGGACGACAGAACAAATGATACATGGAGAAAGGTCATCAAGATGGACAAAGAATCAACAACATGAGCAGACAACAAGAAAAACAACTAAGCAACCTGAAGTCTCCCTGCATGGCTATGGTTGATAAATGGTGATTACCTCAACATAATCAACCCTAATAATAATATGCTGGTTGAATTAGATCATCAAATTAGCTTTAAGTTACATAAGCTCAAAACTCACTTAGAAAGAAAAGGTTTTAATTTTTACTCAAAGAATCACTCAATTAAAAATCACAAACGCAATCACATTCACACATACAAATGACGTTCCCCACTTCGGTTGTTATCAACCAAACCGGTTTACACCGTTATTCAAGTTCGCAAGTGAACAAAATTGTTGCTTGCTGAATTTTTCGCTCTCTCTGGGTTTAGCCGTCGCAGCAGCAGGTAATATCCGTCCACATTTTTTTCCTTCCCTTTATATTTCCCAAGTTGGTTCGTTATACTCGTAGCCGTTGATACAAGTATAACGACCTTTACTAATTTCTATTCCTGGTAGCGCTTTGATATCAGGGTTTCTTTATTTAATAATTTAATAATCAGACCGTTGAACTTGTAGATTTTGTGATACAAGTTTCAACCGGAAACTTACTAACTTTATTTGTTATTCCTTGTAGCTCTTGATACAAAGGTTTAACAAATTACTTAACCAAGTAGTTGAACTTGTAGAGTTTTTTGATACAAGTTTCAACTACATCTACTAACCCCAATTGAACCTTGTAGCGTCTGATACAAGGTTTCATTAAATTACTAACTTCAAATAGTCAAACTTGTAGAGTTATGATACAAGTAATAGCTATTTATTGAAATTAGTATAATTGTAGCGTTTGATACAAATATCACTATTTCATAACTTTGAGATCTATCTTGTAGAGTATTGATACCAGATAGTATTTCCAACCTTGTAATAACAAGGTATTTATTTTAACAAATCCCTTAAACTTCCCCCTACCTTTTATCTGCTATTTTGACCAGGTGAGTACTAAATAATTGATTTATATTGAAAATTATTTTATTGTTTTTCTGATGGTGGTATGGTGATTGACCATTATAATTGATATTATAAATTTTTTTTTTTGAATATTTTTTTGTACTTCCCTTTTTTCTTTTGGAGTGAATTTTGACTTTAGTCGTAATTGAAATTGTCTCTTTTTTATTGAAGTTGTTTTGAATTAAAAAAAAAAAAAAATTTGAATTTTACTGAAGTGATTATAATCTGAACTAAATAATTTGAAGTTGAATTATATTTGAAGTTTTGAATTTATATTAACGTGTTATTATTGAAGTGATTGTATACAATTTAAAGAGTTAATAAACTAGAATTATATTGTTGCTTATATTCTTTTTTATTGACCACTGAGCGCTGGGGTTGTGGGGCTGCGTGCCGGCATATATAGAAATTTACTTTGAGTTTACGCGAAAATTAAACAAACTACAGGCACGCAACCCTGATCTCCTTAGGAGACAACTGGTCTGTTGGAACTGCCAACAACCTGGGCACGCCTTCTATGATTGCCAGTCTGAAACTCGAAACATTTTCTGCTATCGTTGTGGTAAACCGGGCGTCGTTTCACCCAAGTGTAAGTGCCAGGAAAACCGGCCACCGGGCGCGAGGTTTCAGAGGAACCCGCGCCCTCCTCAAGTTTCTCTGCCACCCCCACGCTCGTCGAACCAATAAATGTCGAGTGCAAACCAATGGTAGCACACAATCCACCGGACTTGTCAAACTTTCATCCCTGCCTTGACGATCCCCCTGACTTTCCCTCAAATGAATCCAAAGCTTCGTTCCTTGCACGATGGAACAATTATCATGTTGTCCGTGATCGAATCTTTTCCGAACATCCACGAGTTTCATCCATACGTAGAATTCCCATTATTAGGCGTCTGGCCAAAGGGAAACGTCTTCTAGCACGCAAGAGTATATCTGAAATTTTCTCTGATCACTCAGATGAGCGTCCTTTCGCAAGAATAACACTTGCCGACGTTGCTATGAACGGTCTGCTGGACAGCGGCGCTAGCATTAGCTGTCTGGGAAGTGGTGTCGAATCCTTTTTATCAAGCCACCCCGAGTGTAAGCTTTATTCTCTGAACACTTCGTTACAAACTGCTGATGGTGCATCACAGCGGGTTATCGGTTACATTAAAGTACCAGTCTCCTTTGGAGAACGGACTCATTTAATGACCATATTCGCAGTACCCAGTTTAAGTCAGAGTTTATACCTTGGGATTGACTTTTGGAAGTTATTCGGCATCGCTACCCAGATAGTTGGTGAGCTTAGCGCCCCAGCCTTATTGTCTTTGGCCCATGAGTTGCCATCAGCCCAATTTAATCAGCTGGAGCGAGTCAAGGCGACTTTTCCATCTTCTGATATTCTTGGACTGGGTAAAACTCAGTTGGAAATACATGTAATTGATGTTGGTGACTCGGTCCCCATCAAACAAAGACATTACCCCGTTTCACCGGCCGTACAAAAATTGATGTATGATGAATTAGACAGAATGCTCAGCTTGGGTGTCATTGAGCCATCCAACAGTCCTTGGAACTCTCCCGTCGTTTTAGTCCGCAAGCCTGGAAAGGTACGATTATGTCTCGATTCTCGCAAAGTAAACACCGTCACGGTTAAAGACGCCTACCCTCTTCCACATATAGACGGACTTCTGGGTCGTCTTCAAGACACCAAGATTATCACGAGTCTAGATTTGAAAGATGCCTTCTGGCAGATACCTTTAGATCTTAAATCGCGCGAGAAGACAGCTTTTACTGTTCCTGGTAGGCCCTTATATCAGTTTACTGTAATGCCTTTCGGCCTATGTAACGCTCCACAGAGAATGTGTCGATTAATGGATAAAGTTATCCCTGGACACCTACGAGAGCACGTATTTGTCTACCTTGATGATCTTTTGATCGTCTCTCCCGATTTTGACTCCCATCTCAGAACCCTTGAAGAGGTTGCTGGTTGCTTACGTCGTTCTGGCTTAACCATCAATTTGTCCAAAAGTAAATTTTGTGTAAAAGAGGTAAAGTACCTAGGCTTTTTGATTGGTGACGGAACGTTGAGGACTGACCCTGGTAAAGTAACTGCCATTTCAGAATTTCCTACGCCGAAATCTCATCGGCAAGTACGAAGATTCTTAGGCATGACCGGTTGGTACCAACGATTCATTTCCAATTATGCCAGTGTGGCTGCTCCTATCACAGATTGCTTGAAAGAAAAAAAATTTCTTGGACAGAGGAGACACAACAGTCCTTCCTCAAGTTGAAAGATTGTATGACTCAGGCTCCGATTTTGGTCACTCCTGACTTCTCTAAACGTTTTACATTCAATGCGATGCGAGTAAAACTGGTGTCGGTAGTGTACTGTTCCAACGAGACATGGATGGAAATGAACATCCAATTGCATATATGTCCAAAAAGTTGAACAGTGCTCAACGAAATTACACTATCACCGAACTTGAATGTTACGCAGCCGTATTGAGTGTGAAAAAGTTTAGAGCATATGTAGAGGGCCAATCGTTCACAATCATCACTGACCACGCTAGTCTTAAATGGCTCATGAGTCAGTCCGACCTGAACGGTCGCCTTGCGAGATGGAGTTTAAAATTACAGGGTTTTGAGTTTTCAATAGAGCATCGAAAAGGGAGCCAAAACGTGTTCCCGGATGCGTTGTCCCGTGTTGATTGCGTTGATGAGATTTCATTTTGTCACGATGTAGACTTAACGTCCTCCGCATTCAAATCTCCAGAATATTTGGCACTACTTGAGCGCGTTGCGGAAAGACAGGACAGTTGCCTGATCTTAGGGTGTCCGACGAAATATGTGTTCCATCGTACTATACCTCGTACCGGAGATCCAAGCACTGATGATCTAACCTGGAAGCTATGGATTCCATCTGACTTGACCCCTGCGCTGATTGAATCAGCCCATTCACCCCCTCAAGCTTCTCATGGAGGAATAGCAAAAACTCTATCACGGTTACGCAATAAATATTTTTGGCCTGGCATGGTAAATCAAGTCCGAACCTTCGTATCGCAGTGCGAGACGTGTAAGTGCACGAAATCTCCTATTGCAATCTTACGACCGCCCATGGGTGTAAAATTGGAAGTGGCTAAGCCTTTTCAATTCCTGTACGTGGACTTTTTAGGTCCCTACCCCCGCTCCAAGAGAGGTAATACCGCTGTACTGGTAGTTTTGGACTCATTTAGTAAATTTGTATTCCTGTTTCCGGTTTCCTCCGAGACTGCAAATTCTGCAATAGAGAACCTGGAACATCGTGTGTTTCACACATATGGAGTACCAGAGATAATTTTTTCCGACAATGGTCGACAGTTCGTCTCCAAGGAATTTGCTAAATTCTTGGACGACTACGGAGTCAAACATTTGCGTACAGCGGTACATTCTGTTGTGGTGACCGCGTAAAGTTAAATTACTAAACTTTACGCAATGTCACACAACAACTTCCGGAACGATCAAAACGATCGGTCCGAACACCCCCTCGATCACTGAACTCCAAAGTTCAGTGATCTAGCCAATTTCCGGCATCTTCCTTACGTCACTCCGTCTCGTGCAAGACTACGTCTCTCTACGACAAAAATCCACCGCGTGATTATAACCGGCTTATAATATATATATATATATATATATATATATATATATATATATATATATATATATATATATATATATATATATATATATATATATATATATATATATATATATATATATATATATATATATATATATATATATATATATATATATATATATATATATATATATATATATATATATATATATATATATATATATATATATATATATATATATATATATATATATATATATATATATATATATATATATATATATATATATATATATATATATATATATATATATATATATATATATATATATATTATATATATATTATATATATATATATATATATATATATATATATATATATATATATATATATATATATATATA